>JAESUZ010004698.1:0-101484 GCA_017311185.1 Proteles cristata cristata
CCAGGAGAATGACTCACTTCTGTGTCGCAGTGTTGCAGGTCACTGTGACCCTGATGAGTTAACATAGCGGACCAGCAATTCTTCAACCTTTCTACTCACACAGGGAAAGTCAGCAAGCACCTGCAATATGCTGGCCTTGTACTATCCAAAAAGGACAGGGTCTCCCTCTGAGAAATGACAATATCATTCCCAACCTATCGGGAATTTTTACCACTCATTATGGAAAGATCTTATGATGCTCTGGACAACTTTCTCAAAAGGTGGCACTTTGCTACCACAGTAGAAATAGTAACAACAGCTATCATCACATACTTTAGATTTATGCTTAACCTTTGGTGAAACAACAGTTTCACATATATCACATGAGCTATACAACGTCTCTGGAATATCAACACATAATCAGCAAATTGCAGAGCTAGGTCACAAGCCAGATCTCCATCCAACTCTGAGTTCAATAGGGATTTTGAAACATATATCTTTTTCCTGAATTTAAAAGTAATATACGCTTATTATACACCAAAAAGTTAAGAAAAATTAAATGAAAATTATACCTATTCTCATACTCAGAGATAACTACTGAGTCATTTGGTCTATTTTATTCTGTTTTCTATGCTTAAGAAAAAATTTGTTTAAACAAAGTTGAGATAATACTATATACAAAATTTCAAATTGTTTTCACTTAAAACTATAATACGCCATTTTCCCACATACTAAAACTTCAACTTACAGCATTATTAAAAAACTGAAAAACACTCCAATATCTAATTATTCCTGCTTTGCATAGTATAACTGTTTCCAAACTTTGACAGCTTTGCTTTGATGAGCACATATTTTGTTTGCATTTCTGTTTTTTCTTTTTTTAAGTTTATTTATTTTGAGAGAGAGAGAGAGAGAGAGAGAGAGAGAGAGAGCACACACAAGCACATGGGTGAGGGGCAGAGAAGGAAGAGAGGAAATCCCAAACAGGTTCTACACTGTCAGCATACAGCCCAACAATGCAGGGCTCGATCTCATGAACCATGAGGTCATGACCTGAGCTGAAATCAAGAGTCGGACACTTTACTGACTGGGCCACCCAGGTGCCCCCTGACTTTTTTTCTCTAATCTATTTTATTTTATTTTTTCCTTTATAAATATTTAACAAAAATATTTAAATGCTTGTTTATCTTTGATGAAGAGAGAGAGATAGACAGAGTGTGAGCGACAGAGGGGCAGAGAGAGAGGGAGGGAGACACAGAATCCAAAGCAGGCTACAGACTCTGAGCTGTTAGCACAGTGCCAGACGTGGGGCTTGAACTCATGGACTGCAAGATCATGATCTAAGCCAGTCAGACGCTAAACCACCTGAGCCACCCAGACATCCCTGTTTTCCTTTTTAAACATTTTAAAATTTATTTTTGAGAGGGGGAAGGAGAGTGAGAGAGTGTGCACAGAGAAGGAGCAGAGAGACAGGGAGAGAGAGAATCCCAAGCAGGCTCTGGACCACCAGCACAGAGCCCAATACAGGGCTCAGACTCACAAACCATGAGATCATGACCTGAGCTGAAGTTGGACACTTAACTGACTGAGCCACCCAGGTGCCCTATTTTATTTTTTTCTGACTGTGTTTTAGATTAAACAACTATGGGCCTCTACAGATAACTCCTTCACTCATTCGCTCAACAAATATTTAATGAGTACTTATTAGGTGTTGGAGAACATTCTAAATTGATAAGCAAAAAACAAAACAAAACCAAACCCAAACAAACAAAATTCGAAACAGATAAAATATTCCTGCCTTCATGAAGCTACATTCTAGAGAAGTCAAGCTGTTCTAAGTCTCTTTAGGCATATTGCTAAATCAATATATAAGTCGCCATACTACAAATGAGCAGATCAGAAGACTCTAGATGCTGGCGAGGATGTGGAGAAAAGGGCACCCTCCTACACTGTTGGTGGGAATGTAAACTGGTGCAGCCCCTCTGGAAAACAGTGTGGAGGTTCCTCAAAAAGTTAACAATAGAACTCCCCTAGCACCCAGCAAGAGCACTGCTAGGAATTTACCCAAGGGATATAGGAGTGCTGATGCATGGGAGCACATGTACCCCAATGTTCATAGCAGCGCTGTCAACAATAGCCAAAACATGGAAAGAGCCTAAGTGTCCATCAACAGACGAATGGATCAAGAAGATGTGGTTTATCTATATGATGGAATACTACATGGCAATGAGAAACAATGAAATCTGGCCATGTGCAGCAACATGGATGGACCTTGCGGGTGTTATGCTGAGTGAAATAAGTCAGGCAGAGAAGGACAAATACCATATGTTTGCACGTATAGGAGGATTAGGAGGAATGCAACAGAGGACCAAGGGAGAGAAGGAGGGGGGACATAGTGGGGGAGAGGGAGAGAGGCAAAGCATGAGAGACTCTTGAGTACTGAGAACAAACTGAGGACTGATGGGTGTGGGGGGGGGAGGGGGGAGATGGGCATGAGGAAGGCACTTGTGGGGATGAGCACTGGGTGTTATATGGAAACCAACCTGACAATAAACTATTTGTAAAAAAAAATAATAAGTTGCCATACTACTGCATTTCCATTAGCACTGAATATTATGGTTAAAAAAATTTTTTTTATGGTTTAAATTTTTTTGACAATTTCATAACAGTTAATGGCAATATTGCATTTCTTTAAGGACTTTGCCCCTTTCCTCTCCGCTCCCATGCATTTACCAACTCACAAGATACAAGTAGATTAAAGAGACATTTAAATTCCCATCTGAATGTCAAAGCTTCAAAGGTATTTGTTTTCCTCCAGTGAGAAAACAATCCCCACCCCAAATCAGGGATGGCAACAGTGAATTCAGTTCCTATATTCTGCAAGGTAGCTCTTGCTTGTAGCAGGGAATGATGATGACAAATCATGTCCTGGTAGAGGTTGATGTGCCTGGGAGCCAAGTCAGCAGCAAGTTTCTCCAGCCAAATGCCAGATCTCCTTGGAGGACCAGCTAGGACAAGCCAGGTGGGCTCTGTGCAAGGCAGGACTGAAGTCACCATCAAATCAGTTCTTTCACTAACACACTTGGTCAGCTATGAAGCACTGATTGGTGGAAGCGAGTTTTGTTTTCTTCATTGAGACCTTTGGAAGATGTTGAAGACTTTGAAAGAGGCTTATACTATGTATGGAAATATATAAAAATAAGTGAGAAAATAAAATAGAGAAAATTATAATACTATCTATAGTATTTTGGGAGCATTTACCATGAGTTAGGAAATTTCAGAATTCTCTCCTTAAAATAAACACATATAGGGTGGTTACAATGTATCAGGTACTGCCTTAAGTGGTTTTGAGCCACATAATCATTATAATCAGCTTATGATATAGACACTATCCTCTTCATTTGATAGATGAAGACATTTAGGCATAGAGAGGTTAAGTGCTTGAAAAGCCAGGATCTGATCCCAGCTGTGACCCCTCTAAAGCCTGTGCTCTTCAACACTATCTTATAAAAAGGAAACTGATGATCAAATCAGGTAAGTAATTGCCATGGTTCAACAGTTGAGGTCAGAAGTAATTTACTGAGTATCTTCCACAAACTAGGCACTGTGCTGGCCCAGGGTCACAAAGCTTACCAGCAGGAGGCCTAGGAGACTGGATCTGGCTCAAGTTGGGTCAGAATCTAGGCTCTCACTTTTTCTACTATGTCTTGCTTAAGGGAAAATGCTTTCCTGTTTGGGTTGATGTCCAAGAGGCAATGCTGGCATAGGGCACAGTGCTCTTGGAACAGAAGGCCACAGTGAGAAGAATAGAGGCTCTCAGCTGTGCTTTGGGAGGGCAGTTGTGCTAGAAGGCACATCTACAGGGGGGCCCTCTCTACCCCTTCAAGCCCCCAGTCACTTTAATATGGTCCAGATGATTCAGAATTTCTTTCTTTGTTCCAGATTCCTCCACGCAATGAACAGTCTCCAGGAATTCCAAGAAGTATTCTTACAATCCCAGGTCTTGGCATGAGAATCAGCCGAACCTTCTGTTACTGAAAATTCTCTTGTATTTTCCCCCTGACAACTCACACTGTACCTCAGACTGCTTTGATAGCTCCCTTAATAGTTGCCTTCATATTTCAAAACCTACAAAATTACATATTTGAAGGGATTATTCATTTTTTTCCTATGGAAAGCACACATGCCCCATAATGCTTTAATAATGATAACCAGATGGATTGAGGGGTCTTTGACAAGGGGTTTCTTCAGCTAATGTGAGAACAGACTGAATTTTAGCTTTTCTGACTAGTGCAAAAATGAGCAGAATGTAAAGTGGCCTATAAATTTCCTACTTGTGCAATTTTAATACTTTCATCATAGTCAAATGAAATATATTTGAAGCCAACTCTCCCCCTTCTCCATTTTTGAAAGTACAAATTTCGGGTTTTACTCAGTAAAGCCCAGGAAAATGTTTACCCAGAAGGACTGGATACTCCTAAGCAGTTCCCACTCAAAATTCTGACCCAAACAGCTCTACTCAGTGCCTATGCTCTGGCCTCCTCTTTCCTTGTTCTCAGAAAAACCCAAGATATTCTTACCTACACACTGAATCATAAAAGCCATAAAATATTGGCTGATCATCTGGTCTACCTCTCTCATACTGTAACTGAGGAAACCAGTTTCAGGAAGGTTCTGGACTTGGCTAAGGTCACATAAGTGGCAGAGTTTAGACTTGAACCCATTCTACATGTAATGTTCATTTATTATGCCACCTGTCTCTCTTCTACTTTCCTTTTCTGTACCTTCCCCTTTTTGGTTATACTTTCCATTCCCCCTGTCAGAACCAGGTCTTGGATGATGATGAAATAGATTAAACCAGAGTAAATCAGATTGTGGAGGACAGCCACAGCAAGGGGGCAACAGGAAACAGAGGAAAGGTCTGGTAACAGGCAGCCAGAAAAAGTTCGACCGACAGCTCCAGCACAAGGCAAAGGTTTGGGGAGACGGATGGTATGTGTAGAGTTAGGAATGCAACACCAGACTACATAGATGCATATGAGCAGATTAGGTAAGCAGCAGGGACCCAGACTCAGGAGTTGCCTTTCAGTGACAGGATTCGTGTTCAAAACACCTGAGATATGGTACCAAAGCAGGGACGTGACCTGGAACTGGAACCAGAACCTGGAATTCAGTTCCAAGGAACACGTTTACAAGGTCAGGTCAGAATAAGCAGTGAACTGTTGCCCAGAGTTCCTTAAATTCTTCCAAACTCGTGTGGGAGAGACTGTTAGTGGCTGACCAAAAAGGCCATGTACCTCCATAAATCTCCTAGTCTTCTTTGTGGCTGGACTAGGACCCTGTGACTATTTGTGGCCAAAGGACTGTGAGGAGAAGTGGAGACCATGGAAGCCACACATTTTGTTGCTGAGGAAGGGGAGGCGCACTAGACGCCTATTGAGAATAGTCCTGTTGTAGATCCTTATCCACTCATTCAACTCTGTGAAGCATCAGACACAGCATGACCTTATAACATGAGGACTTAATATCTACATGGGAAAGGACAGAGGAAGAGAGCCCACCTTGCTCAAGAGGGCTGTCTTCTAGAAGAAAAAAAGAGCCAAGAAGTTTCCCCTCATAAAACCAATGGTCTCTGAATATTATAACTGCTTGTTTTGTTGAGAAATAATTGGGAACTGGAAAAAAGTAGGGAATTTATATATAAATGTAAACATACAAATATGTCAAAATTACATAATGTAAATAGATTTACATGTATGTAAATAATTTACAAAGGTATAGATTTATGTGTCCTAACCCATTTAATCCTCTCAACAACTAAATGAGGCAGGTACAATTATTACTCCTATTATTATTCCCAGATGAGGAAACTGTGGCACAGTTTCTGTGAATAATCTGTGAGACAGTTAACCCTTGCGAAGAAAATCCAGTATGTCAGAGGAAGCTAAGGCCACATTGGTGTGAGGCCCTCACTTCATCCGGTGACTAGCACTATGCCCAGCAGTGCCCGCTCAGCCCTCACCCTCCCATGGCTGTCTTCTCAGAGCTCGCCTGCATGTACTTAGCCCTCAACCTGCACCACGATGTGGTGATGGTCACACAGGATAAAAACAATGCCCTCATTGAAGCAGCAGGTGTAAATGTTGAATATTTCTGGCCAGGCTTGTTTGCAAAGGCCCTGGCCAATGTCAACATTGGGAGCCCCATCTGCAATGTAGGGGGTGGTGGACCTGCCCCAGGGGCTGGCTCAGTGCCAGCAGAAGGTCCCGCCCCCTCCACCACTGCTGCCTCAGCTGGGGAGAAGGAGGTGGAAGCAAAGAAAAAAGAATCAGAGGAGTGTGATGATGACATGGGCTTTGGTCTTTTTGACTAAATCTCTTCTGTAACCTGTTCAGTAAAAAAGCTGAACTCTTTAAAACAATAAACAAAAACAACTACATTAGAAATGACATTTGAACAGTGAAGAAAATTTCTATTGAATATTAATATACCTCTTAACCCTAATTTAAGTTGAACCCATCATCTGTATTTTATATATCTTAAAAATTAAAATTAACCAGTTTAAAATGCACTTGGTACTTTCACAAGTTGCACAACCAACACCTTTCTATAGCTTTAAAATATTTTTATCACCTCAGAAAGAAATGCTCTGGCCATTAAGCAGCTGCCCCCCATATTCCCATTCTCCTGCCCCCCAGACCTAAGCAACCACTCAGCTAGTTTGTCTCTATAGACTTTACCGTATTGATATATTTATTCTAAATATTTCATCTAAATGGAATCATACAAGAGAGGTGATCATGGGTCTGCCTTCTTTCACTGCAGCACGTTCCTGAGGTTCGTCCATCTTGTACCTCACTCTCATTAATGACTGATTTGTATCTGTTGTAAATACACACTACTGTGTGTTTATCCATCACCTGTTGGTGGACATCTGCACTCTTTCACCTTTTGGCCACTGTGAAGAGTGCTGCTGGGGATATTTTTACACAAGCATTTGCTTGAGTGCCTGTTTTCCACTCATCTGGTCATTTACCTAGGAGAGGACTTGCTGGGTGACATAGTAATCCTATGTTTAACTTTTACAGGAACCACCACAACAAATTCCATGGTGGCTGAATCATTTTACATCCTCACCAGCAATGTATATAGGTTTCCATTTCTCCATATCTTAACCAACACTTGCTATTTTCCCTTTTTTTTTTTTTTCTAACTGTCAGGTTACTGGATGTGAGGTAGTATCTCATGGTGATTCTGATAACACATTTCTCTGATGATTAATGATGTGGAATATCTTTTCCTGTATCATTGGCCATTTGTATATCTTCTTTGAAGAAATATCTATTCAAGTAACTTTGCTCATTTTTTAGTTTCTTTTTCATTTTGTTGTTACAAGAGCCCTTTTATGTATTCTGGATCCTGGATATAAGACTTGCAAACATTTTCTCCTATTCTGTAGGTTATTTTGTTATCTTAAAAAGCTGAATTTCTAAGTCTGTTTCCCACTCAAAGAGACTTCTAAGGATATTAAAAAGTTTGTTTTAATATTTATAAGCACTGTTATCTCATGCCCTAGAGACTATAGATGTTTGTTTTCTATGGAAAACTACATTTGTTAAAATTTGTTATTAAATTTTGTAGTTTATCGTAGAAAAAATTAACAAGTATTTACTAAGCATCTAATATGCCTCTTGTCCTTAATGTATTTTAATTTGCTTTTGGACCAAATAACTTTTACTACTAACATGGTTACAGCATCCATAAGAGTGGTGTAGTAGGGGAAGTGCTGGAATGAGAGTCCAGCCTCTTGGCCTGTGAAGCTCAGACAAGGGGCTTGACTTCTGCCTCTTGGTTTTCCTCATCTGGAAGACAGGGCTGATAGTAACTGCTTTGCCTCCCTCTGACGACTATTGTGAAAATCAGGTGAGAAAAATGAGAATCTGCACAAAGGACTTCAAGAGCTCTGTGGAATACCTCTGCCCACCCCAACACCTCACCACCGCCGCCGCCACCACCACACACACACACACACACACACACACACACACACAAAAGCATTTCATAAACTTCATCCATTATACTGGTGTTGTCCTGGGCAAATCAGGTCACATGGTGTCCTTACTCCACTCCTGGAGTGCATTTTCTAAAACACAAGTCTGACTGTGTTACTCCATCCTCTGAAGCCCTACAGTGACCCCCCACCCCCCTCCTCAGAGGAGACTTGGTGATGTGACTCTTTAGCCTCTTCTCTGACACTGACCAGGGCCCCAGGCCCAGCTGTGCCAACCTGGTTTCCAGTCTGCACTGCCCTCTGTGACTCCTCAGAGCACCTGTACATGCTGTTCCACAAGCGCTCAGAAGGCTGGATATGCTTCTCAGTCATGGGATCTGCCACCCGTAATGAGGTGTGGGTTCTGGGAAGGTCTCCATCTTAGAGACCATCTCAAAGGCTTGATGGACAGGAAATTACTTTGGCTTTTGAAGACTTGTATTGAGAGTTCCCTTCTGCCACCAATAGCTGTGTGACCCTGGGCCAGCCTTTCTGGGCCTTAGTTTTCTCATCTGTTAAGTCAGAGGAGCTCACACAGAACTTTTTGGTCTATGACCTGGCATTTCCTCTATGAACAAGTATTTATTTTTAGCTTTACTGAGGTACAACTGTCAAATAAAACTATAATATATTTAAGGAATACAGGGATGCCTGAGAGGCTCGGTCAGTTAAGTGTCTGACTTTGGTTCAGGTCACAGTCTCACCATTTGTGGGTTTAAGGCTCACATCGGGCTCTGTGCTGACAGCTCAGAGCCTGGAGCCTGCTTCAGATTCTGTGTCTCCCTCTCTCTCTTTAAAAATAGGTTTATAAAATTCACACCTGCTTTATAGACAGAATAGACAAGCAGTCTCCCTGAGTCATATAGCCAGAAAGGGAGGGGCAGGCTAGGCTTCAAACCAGACAGTCTGACTCCAAAGCTCAAAGTTTTTCATTTCAAGTGTCTTCCTCTAGGACTCTCAATGATTGTCTTCTCCCTGCTTTGTTTCCACACCCCATCCCATTGGCCCAGAAACAATTGACTATTTTTCCACTCCAATTTTCCAAGAGCTTCCAGAGCCTACGTGTGCCCCTCCCAGAGAAGTACCTGAGAGACCACAGCACCTTACTTACAGAGAAAGACTCCACCTCCTCTCACCTCCCCTCAACAGCTATCTGAGCTCATCTGAGAATAGCAGTAACAACATTATCCTGTGATGCGTACATAGCAATGAGCATTTTATCCGTTGCTGTATTTTATCTTATGAGACTGCCACAGCAGTCCCAGAAGTTAACTGAGGACTGATTTTATGGATGAGGAGATTGAGGCTCAGGAGTTCACCTGCCCATGATCACATACTTGACTCCAAGTACATCACTTCCTTCTTGAGCCTTTGGCATAGTGCTGAGCACAAGTTTGGGAACATATTTTAGCAACATGCCTTACTAAGTTTCTCCCTGAGGACAGCAAAAGAAAGCAGTGTCTCTGGCTACTTAGAACTACACACACAAGTGCCACTCAAATGGAACCCTGGCCTTGACCCTAAAGAATCAATCAGTGGTCGGCCTTCAGTGAAGCTATTTTTGGGTCCCCATCAGTATTCTGACACTCCATTACCCAGACTTCCTCCCGTGACCCATGAGCTTGACAGTACCTACAAATTCCCCTGACAGCCTCAGTGAGCGATGTTCACCAGATGCTGCTCAGGCCTCATGTTCTTACACGGGGATGATAGAAAAAATACACCATGACCCACTGGGAACTAACTGACTGATCGTTCACAGTGCTGATGATTCTCCTTGTGTGGAAAAGTGGAGAAATTTTGGTGCAGTGGTGTGGAGACTTTGGTTGGCTGACTGGTTTTGATTTGGAGGTCATTTGTCTGGCTTGGGATTATCTGATGCTTGCCCCTCCTGACTTAATCATCCCTATTTCTTTTTCTAATCCATGTGTCACCAGGCGAAAGAAGTGTAAACATGTGAGATTGCTGTTTTCAGCAAATTCACCCAGCAGTGGATGCCAAACCAGGCTTCGCCTGAAAACCAGTCTGGCACCGACAACAACAGAAAGAGATAGAGTTACATTTCTTGTAAACCAATAGCTTGGTTTTCATGTTGGCACACTGTGGGTTTTGTTGTTATCGTTTTGTTCTGGACTGAGGGACAGGCTGAGTTTCCATAGCGGGGTTTCTGGCTTAATGTAGCATTGCTTCTTGAAGCTTGGTGAATCAATTCTACTCGACTAACATTCACAGCAAGCAAGAATTGTAGCAATCAATTCTCCTCTCAGAGTGATCTTTCTAAATTGCAAATGTGATTGTCCTACTCCTTGTTTGGCATATTCTGGCCAAAAATTATTTTCACACTTATGGACCGGGCTGATATTTATCTGGTATTCCAGCAGCACTGGGACATAGCTGGCTGCTGTTTTTATTCATTTAGATCCAAGCTATAAAGGTCATTAAGTATTTTGAATATCACGCCTGCTTGTTAACCTTTACTTCTTCCCTTACTCTAATGGCACTAAGTCAAGCCGTTCTAGAAAACACCTCATGCCTTGAATAAACCAGGGTCTCTCATCTTCTCACATCTCTGCCTTGGAGACCCCAGCCTCCCCTAACTCCTCTCATCCTTCAATGATCTCAGGTATGCAAGGCTTTCCCTACCCCCTCCTCTCTCCCATTCCTACCACATGCAGCTGCTCTGTCCTCTCTGATTCTATAATACTAATGTTACCAATATATGTAACACCAACAACTGTAACACCAGGGACTTAAGAGACACAGTGTTTTCACTCTGAAAAGAGTCAAGTCAATACCAGCAGCAAGAGGCAAACTAGGAAAACAGGTCCTTTCCACAGGAGAGAATCTCAGAGTTGGGAGGGATTTAAGGCTCCCCCTCATCCCCTTCCACAGTATCTGTGATAGATATTTTTTCAGCTTCCAATCAAGCATTTCCAGAGATGGAGCAGCAAGTGTTTTTTTTGTTTGTTTGTTTGTTTGTTTTGTTTTTTACAAAGTTTTTCTTTACATTGAACAAAAGTTGACTTTGTACTAAACTCTACCTGTATGCCCTTGGTCTGCCTTCAGGAGATGCAGAATAAGTCTTTCCCTGCTCTGCCTGATGGCCCTTTAGATACTTGAGGAGGTCACTCCGCTGTCTTCTGTCCTTCAGAAAGAGACTGGGGTTCCAGAATCATTCTTTCAGGTACAGTAGAAAGAAGATCATGCCCTGACTGCCCCAGAAGCCATCACATTGTTTCCCCAAGTGCCTGGCACCAGGCTGTTGTTTGGAAGGAACATAAATACATCTTATTCCAGAATTTTTAAATTTAGGCCTAAGCAGTATACTCCTCTTAAATAGAAGGTTGCAAATGAAGAAAACAAGAAATAAAAATAACAGAAAGTATTTCTTAGAGACAGAAAAAGCTCCACGCATTCTGTGATAAATCTAGCAGATTAAGTTTAGCAGCAGCTCATTATTTGTGAAACGTTATGCCTGCTTCTAGAAAAGGGACAAAGAGGCAGCCAAAAGATAAAGCCTATGTGTCTCTCAGAGTTCACGCACGCTGGCTTAATTTAGGAAAATTCCTAGGAGGGGCCACTGTGGGGAGCTGGAGACCACACTGAAATGAAACCCAACTCCGGTAAAATTAAGTATGCATGTGATGGAAGCAGGCTGGGCACTATCTGGATCTATTTTGGAAAATGATCCTGGAATTTTTCTCCAAGAATCAACTCACAATAGTGGTATTTTCAGGTGTGGTTTAAATGCAGTTTTGCCCAGAGGCAGAGCAATGGACTCAAAAAACCTGTAAGCTCCCTCTAGAGGCTCAAGAATGCAGCTCCCAGCAGAGTTCATGGGCTTGGAAGCCTGCCCCAGTGTCCAGCGGGGAATCAGGAGAAATACAGGAAGTTACCCCCCACCCCTTTTTTTCCTGTTAATTAGAGCCAAATCTGATGGCTGAAAAAAAATTAGAGAATAAATGAAACTTCTCCTTCTCCAAATAAAGCAAGTCTGGGATCAAATACACTGTGAATATACATTCATAGAGAAGAAGTAGTAAGCAGTAATACCCTAAATTTTTGAATTAGGTAACAGGCTGATGCTTGACAGTACAAGGAAGAAAGCAAAAATTCTTGATGACTCCCAGGTACGCTGACTTCTAAAAAGGCATGCTTCTTATGGTTAATGAATGACATAATCAACATGGTCATCATTACAGCCACCAATGATTAAGCACTTTTCATGTGCCAGACACTGTGCTAAACACTTCACCTGCATTTTCTTGTGTAATCTTCTCAAGCTCCGTTTTGCATAGATACTAGTATCAGCGCCATTTACCTACTAGGAAACAAGGTCTTAAAGGAGTTAAATCCTTTCTTCAGGTTTATGCAGTTCATATGTGCTGATGCCAGGACTGGAACTCTGGTCTGTACTTTTAAACACAATGAAATAGTACTTTCTCAGAGGAAACTGGACTCTTCAAGATTAATGACCAGTTCTCAACATCCAACAAGTGAGTGGTGCCATTAATGAGGGGCAGGAGACCAATGCAGCAATGGTCCATTGTGAATGTTCAGTGAAAACCTTCCCTTCTAAAATGAGATGCCAGTCTAACTACCTGGGTCTTGAGTGTGTCTTCCAGAGCACGGAGACTCCTGGGAGTCAGTCCATGCAATTATATTTTTATCCTGTCACCTAGATCTGTATGCTCCCTCTACTGGGTGCATGAATCAAAGAATGATTGAATGACATTGGCTGTCTTCTATGAGTTTACAATATGCTAGAAATGTTTAAGATTTGTGTGTGCGTACATGGGCGTGCACACACACACAGACACAAAGGGTCCAGTGTAATTATAATATTAGTTTAGAAGTGAGTTAAAGTATATTAAAGATATGTACCAGCAATTTCACATTCTTCGTTCATATGAAGCCAGAAAAATGTTCCCATGTACAAGACATGTATAAAATTTAAAGAATTCGTTTCTAAGAGAAGAAATTGTCTCTAAATATTCATCAGCAGAGGCCTAGAGAAGTACATTTCAATTTACTGATACAATGGAATGTTATACATAGTGATTAAAATAAATGGTCTACAACTAACTCATGGATAACTCTTGAAACACAATCAAGTCAAACCATGCTGATAACAACATTTAACACTTCTTAGGTTCCAGGTAATATGTGCTTTGAATGCATTAACTCATCTAGCCCTCAGAACCTTTTGAGGGTAGGTATTATCACCAAATCCATCTTAAAAATGGGAAGTTGAAGAAGGCTTACTACATATGACATAATTGTTAAGATGTTTAAAGATATACAAAAAGACTATCATTTAAGAATACATCCATATTCATTAAAAGATGCATGGGAGGGGCACCTGGGTGGCTCAGTCAGTTGAGCATCTGACTCGTGATTTCAGCTCAGGTCATGATCTCACAGTCATGATATCAAGTCCTACATTGGGCTTCATGCCAAGCATGGAATCTGCTTAAGATTCTCTCTCTCTCTCTCTCTCTCTCTCTCTGTCTTTCTCTCTCCCTTTGCCCCTCCCCCACCTGTGTGCTCTCTCTGTCAAAAAAAATTTTTTTAAAAACATGCATGGGATGGCAATGAGAAAGAATGAAATCTGGCCATGTGTAGCAACACGGATGGACCTTGAGGGTGTTATGCTGAGCGAAATAAGTCAGGCAGAGAAGGACAAATACCATATGTTTGCACGTATAGGAGGATTAGGAAGAACTTAACGGAGGACCATGGGGGAGAAGAAGAGTGGAAATGGTGGGGGAAAGGGAGAGAGGCAAACCATGAGAGACTCTTGAATGCTGAGAACAAACTGAGGACTGATGGATGTGGGGGCTGGGGATGGGCATGGAGGAGGGCACTTGTGGGATGAGCACTGGGTGTTATATGGAAACCAACTTGACAATAAACTATTTGTAAAAAAAAAACCAAAAAAACCAAAAAAACCCTCTATCTATAAGAAAAAAAACATGCATGGGAATCATTAAATACCAAAATTATGACGGTGATTATCTCAGGGGTGGTGAAAGGGAGACGGCCATGGCCCAGATGGACACCAAATATATTTACACTGCTTCCTTTCTCAAGTTGGATGACTACTACATAGATGTTCTTTAATTTACCCTTTTTCTATGTCTGAAATTTTTCATAATAAAATGGCCAGCAAGAGCGTAAACTAAATCCCTAAATACTAAATAGGCTCAAGGTAAAACAAAACAAAACAAAACAAAACAAAACAAAACATTGTTCCTGATATTGCACAGAGAAAGAGGCATTCAAATTGGGCCTAATTGTGAGTAGCGCTAGCAGATGGGGAAATCAGGGCATATGCTAGGGGCAGGATACTGTGCACAGAGGTGGAAAACACAGCAAATTCTGACTGTAAGACCTTCTTCTTTGAAATTCAAGGCCCCTGGGAGGCCCAGTCTGAGGGACGGAGACCCTGGACTTGGTGGCTCCACTGTCTATTGGGCTTTCTTTCTGTGGCCAGAGAACTGGGAGGCATCAGCTTCTCTGCTAGAAGTGAACAGGGGTGCCTGGGGATGCTTAGATCTGGCATGCTGGAGCTCTCCCTCAGATTGTGTGTGTGTGTGTGCAGGGGGGGGGGGGTCCTTGTCTGCTACCCAAAAGCAGATTGGCTGGGATGTGGAAACCTGTATTTATTTGGCATGAAAAATGACTCACAGAGTGTCTGTTTTTGAGTCTGGGAAGGAATGATGAGGTCTTGCTGCAACTCAAAGCCCAGTCAGTGACTGGCTGACCATAGGGGTAAGTGTTTCTTGAACAGAACAGAACAGAACAGAACAGAACAGAACAGAACAGAACGAACTGTTGGCCAGAAAGGCCAGGGCACAGTGGAAGACCTCAGACAGTCCAGTTTTAAGGCAGCTGTGGCTCTGAGTCCCAACAGAGCCAAAGTCCAGATATTGCCCCAAGCCAGATGACACTGTTCCTGAACTGGAACCTCAGCCTCTCCCTCCTGGCTCCACCTCCACCCATCTCTCCACCATCTGTACCTATGGGGACTCACCCTGCTGACCAGTTCTCACTGGCTGTTTCAACTGCTTGTGTTCTAGATCAGAAACTCTGGGCTTTAGATCATAACTCAGAGCTTTAGATCACTTGGCCACAGCTTCTTGGGGCAAAAGCTGGTTTTCCAAGTGCACAAAGAGAAGTAGCTGGTCAAAAACTACTTACTTATTTGACTAATTGAAATGAGTATCTGGCTGGTACTGCACTGAAAGGAAGGCATCGCCTTGTCATGCAATGGGAAGATGTTAAGTCTGAAGATGGGGCCTTGAATATTGGCTCTTCCTCTGCTTCTGTATATTTGATCTTAGACCTAAGTACTCAGCTTCTCCTAACTTCAGTTTTCTCATCTGTAAAACAGGGGCCATAATGGCCATCACCTAAGGTTGTGGTGAGGAACAAAGATGACAGTGGCTGTTGGATGCTCACTATGTGCCTAGCTCTGTGCTTGGGACTTTCAAATAGAATCTCACATAAACTTCTCAGCACCTCTAAGGAGGAACTGGGGAACAGAGAGCTTAAGCAATTTGTCCCAGTCTCACAGCTGACAAATCGTGGATCTGGGATTCAAACCCAGGTCTGCCTGGCTCCAAAGACTTACAGCACTAGAGGCAGTGAAGTGATTTGAAAATGTTATTTCTACTACTCATGTAGAAGTTGCAAACTCATCTCAACTAGGTTAAAACATCTTTCTTTTGAACTGGCTTGACTGGGGATTAATTTAGATCCAAAATACACAGGCTGGATTACATCCTTGCTGTGAGTCCAAGACCCTTTTGCTCCCTATGAGGAGACAGGAGACCTGTTTTCCTTTCTGTCTGGACACTCAGTGAGCCAGGTTGGACATGAAGGGCTCCCCAAAGCAAGAACAACCTTCCCTGGGGAACCTGGGTCTCCAAATTCCCAGCATGGCGCTCTTACCTTGGACCTCAGTTCTTTGTCTGTGCAGTTTCTTGGCAATGGTCACCAACCAGGTGCCTAAGGATTTATTTTGTAGTCTCCCAAAAGCTGAGTCCTCAAACCCAAACATTCGCTTCACTTGCCAAACACTTCCCTGAATTAAGTGCTCTGGAAATTAAGCTTTTCAATAGCTTCTCTGTATCCACTAACCTAGGAACAGTTCAAGCTACTTCTTTTATACTGGTATTATTCTTAATATTGTATTCGATATCAAGTGTTTGGTGTTCCCAGTTCTATAGTGCTTACCACTTCAAATAAATTAATGAGCTACTTCTTTATATAATGTCTGAAATGTTAAATCATGTCACATGTGGCCACAGGAGAACTCTCAGGCTTTTTGGCTGTAAGAATACATCTACTATGGCAGAACTACATTCTTCTTTTTATGTGATCCAGCTTGAAAAACCAAGAGGTATGGTCTTCAGCTGGAGGTTCTTTTAGGACATGCTTTTCTGACTTTCAGAAATCTAAGCTTGGGGCGCTTGGGTGGCTCAGTTGGTTAAGCATCCGACTTCGGCCCAGGTCACGATCTCGTGGTTCATGGGTTTGAGCCTGCATCAGGCTCTGTGCTGACAGCTCAGAGCCTGGAGTTTGTTTCACATTCTGTGTCTCCCTCTCTCTCTACTCACCCCCCCACTCGTGCTCTATCTCTCTCTGTCTCAAAAATAAGTAAACTATAAAAAAAAACTTAGAAATCTAAGCTGGAATTTTGACACTATTCTTCCACATGATAGGTTTTAGTGAGCTTCTGGCCACATTTAGACACTACATGTATTTTTCAGAGTCACGGTTTCAGAAGCTGGAGCTTCTGGACAATTGTAATCACAGCATTTTAGAGTCAGAAGTTGCCTGAGAAATCATTTAGTAGAGCATTCTCAAACTCCTGGTGAACAGAAATTAACTGTTTGATCACAAGCCATTATATTAAAGACCATTCACTGAGTACCTACTATGTGCCACACAGTGTTCTAAGCACTTTATAAGTATAACTTATTTTATTCCATCCCAGACTTCATAAGGTAGATATTGTTATTATTCCCATTATAGATGAAACAGAAGCACAGAGAGTAAAATTACCCACACAAGGTTCAAATCCAGGCTGTAGGAGTTCTCTTAACTATACCTTTACCCCCTGGATTCAAGATCACAGAGCTAGTGTGATCTCCATCTAGAGTCAGGTGGCTCCAGGGGGGCACTTTGCCTCTGGAGGCCTGTCGAGGTATGGGCGTGCGTGTATGCGGGTATTGACGGTCGTGTGAGGTGGGTCTTGGTGGAGTACCTCCTTCCTCTTCCCAACCCCCACACTCAGACCGAGGCATTCTGACCTTGGGTGTGCTATGGCTTGGGGGTTAGAGACAGAATGAAACTGAATTCATGTGTCTTGCTCTCAAAGATTCTTCCTCTGAAAATATTCTTTTAAACAAAGGAAAACATAAACATCCTAATTGCGTGCAATGTATGGAAAAATGGAAGGAAGTAAAACTTACTCATAATCCCACCAAATGACCACTGTTGACATTCTGGTATACACTCTGGACAATGCACACATTGTTAGCTCTGACTGTGACAAATCAATATTGAATCTTGCTTTTCCACTAAATATTATTGATCCTATTACCTGCCTTTTAGAAACATCATTTTAAAATGTGTATCTTGGGGCACCTGGGTGGCTCAGTTGATTCGGTATCTGGCTTCGGCTCAGGTCATGATCTCACAGTTCATGGGTTCGAGCCCTGTGTCAGGCTCTGTGCTGACAGCTAGCTCAGAGCCTGGAGCCTGTTTCAGATTCTGTGTCTCCCTCTCTCTGACCCTCCCTTGCTCATGCTGTCTCTCTCCCTCTCTCAGAAATAAACAACATAAAATTTTTTTTAAGTTTAAAATGTATATCTTGATATAAAATGTTATATATTATACCATTATGGGGATATGCTACAATTTACATAAATACTCCTCTGTTGCCAGGCATTTATGTTATTTTTTAAATGTCTTGTTATTATAAGTAGCACTAAGGAAATTTTTTTCTAAATAAAACCTTTGCCATATTTAGGCTTACTTCTCTTGGAAGGATTTCCAACATGAAAATACTGGAACTTCTCTTCACCTGAACATTAGGAATTCATAAGGAATTTCTCAGTGTTGACATTTATTATCGAGCTCTCAGCTGTCAATATGGAAACAAGGAAGCCATCATGTGATTTCTAATGATATTACAAGCTTAAAGGAACCTTGGCCTTCTTGCTTTTTTTCCAAACCATACTACAGCTGTAGTTCATTGTCAGGTGGAATAGCAAACTGAAATATTCTGCTCGTCTACAACACAAGCATGACTGAAAGTGACACAGTATCAGGAAGTGTTCAGAGAACAAGGGTTCGACATCTGTGATATCTTTTCAAAAAACTCATAACCCTCGTCTAATCATGAGAAAGCATTAAACAAACCCAGTTGGGAAGGTGGTATTCTACGGATACCTGGCTAGTATTTCTCAGGACTGCCAAGACTGTAAAAGAAGGAAAGACTGAGAAACTACCCAGACCAGACAACTTAGGGGGACAGGACAACCAAGTGCAATATGGTACCCTGGACTGGATCCTGGAATAGAAAAAGGGCCTTAGTGGAAAAACTGATGAAATATGATAAAAATTGGAACATAGTTAACAGCAACATACCAACATCAGCTTCTTAGTTTTAACAAATGATCCTGAGAACATGATGCTCAAATGATCCTGAGAACATGGGGAACATGGGGAAAACTGGGTGAGGGTATATCTGAACTTTCTGTACTATCTTTATAACTCTTTTGTATATCTAAAATATTTCAAAATAATGTTTTTTAAAGATAAAAGATAAGGGTTCTGGAGCCAGTCTAATTTGTTTTTGAGTCCTGGATGTGGCATCTGTTACAGCTGAGTGACCTTGCACAAATTATTTCTTTGAGGGTTGGTTCATCTACTTTATATGAAGAAAATTCTCCACCACAGGATTTTGTAGGTCTTAGCTATAATAATGTAGATAAAACACCTAGCATTATTCCTGGCACAAGGTAAGTGCTTGATAAATGTAAGCCACATGATTATTTTAATTAGTTTGAGGGTTCCTCATTCTAATTCTTTGCTCTCCCTAAGGTAAAAAGGAATTTTTATGCACAGCTATGTAAAATGTGGAAAATTGAATAGCCTCATTAAAACTTCAAACTCAACACAAAAGAGACAACCTTCTCATGAATCTGGAAATAGTAACTGCTGTGGGATTTTGGGTCATTGTTCTTGTTTTCTGTGTAGTTATTGGGTTGTTTCCTAAGGGTAGGTGTAGTGAGAAGATGCAAGGTTTGAAATGAAACTACATTCTAGCACTGATTGCCCAAAATTACCAACTTACAAACGCCCATTGTGAGACATGGGAATTCTTTCATTTGAACTGCTTAGAAAAACAATCTTGTAGAGGATTGAAAATGGTCTGTGCTTGGCCTCTACCCAAAGGCAAATTATTTTAGTATGAAAGTCTAAGGAAAATAATTTAACCACAAGCTATGTGAGGAGGAAAGGAAAAATAACCAAAGGATAAAGAAAAATACACTCTGGCTCTACCATATATAAAATTTCTTATTTGGGTGCTAAACTGCAGCACAGATGTGAAACTTGATCTACTAGTTAGGATCCAAATGACAAAAGGAAAATAAATAATCCAAGATGTAAAAAATATTCTGAGATGACATTAAACTTCAGTGAAAGAAGTCTGAGCATGGCCAAAGCCCATTTATTCAACACAACTGGTCCTAGCCTGAAATCTAGGACCTGAATTCAAATCCACTTACAAGAGGTAGGATCATAAATAACCTCACTAGCTTCAGTCTTCTCACTCTAGAAACTTTGATAAGAAGATCTATGTTGCAAGATTCTGTAAGAGACAATACAGGGATCAAGTGAGATAGCATGAAAAATGCCTTGCACAGAGTTCACATACAGGAGGCAAAGAAAAAATATTATCTAGATCCAAATTGGAACATACACAACACTGACCTGGTCACATTTATGACCCTATTTCTAATGTTAAGGAATTCACAATCTTGTTGGTGAAAAAAACGATTCCTATGAAAAGTTACAGAATAACACTGGAACTGTCTAAGAGAGTGTTAATTTGAATATTAAAAATATGGTACTGACTAAGGTCTGCTTTTTACCTGCTGCTAAAGTTGACCTTCCTTGTCAACATGGTACCTTTTAGAAGTGGACAGAAGTAAGAATCTGGATCAAACACCATATATTAATTAGGGCAGCAAATTTATCCCTTTGGTATAAGACTGACTGACTGGATGACTAATGCTCCTCTAACTGTGAGATTCACAATAGTTTATAGCAACAAATCACTTATCCAGGGAATGAGCTCTTCCATATATTTTCCAGTGTAATTAATTATACATTCTTCAATGCTAAAACTTCAATATTTTTGGACAAAAATACAATTGTTTACATTATCTGTTTCACACTCCAAAAACGTATCTTCCTTTCAATCTCTAGCACTAAGCACAGTGCCTGGCACCTGCTAGAGGTTCAACAAACGTCCTACTAAACTGCAGTGTATGATACACAGTCTTACCTACCTTCTTAAGTGGTGTTTGATGAACAGGATCCAATCTTATCTTTATGACTACAATCATTATTCTAAACGTAATAAATGTGTAACATTTCTAACATTTCCTACGAGTGAAGTCCTCTGGGGCTATCTGCCTCCATAAAATGGTCTCAGACATGTGATCTGATTTTTCCAGCTTGTTTTTAAGCTTTCCATCTCCTTCCTTGCTGTCAAGGGGTCAGTGATCAATGTAGCTGCTGTCATATTGCCACCTTTCTGAGTCTTCCGTTTTCTAAAGTGTTGTGAGCTGGGAAACCAGAGAGCCTATTTGTTGGGATAATATCTAAAACTAAGGGCCAACAGGCTCCATGAAAGGGACTCTAGGGCCACTCTCAGAATAAATCACATGTGTTATGTTGCATGGGCTCTTCTGGTGGCTTGGAGGCTTAGCTTTCATTTATTCATTTAAAAAAATGTGTTGAGTGCCTTTTTCTGTGCCAATCACTCTTCTAGGTGCAACATTCATGAAAAACACTGATAAAAATGTCTCTACTTCTTTTAAAGGATGTTTTATTTGGGAGACAGATAAGATAGTAAGCAATATACATAATAAGTAGCAAAGAGGTGCATTAGCAATGAGTGCTAGGGGGAAAAAGTCAAATGTGATACGGCAGATCTGGAATGAGACGTGGCAGGTAGAGCAGGTGATGGTATTAAAAAGGTTGGTAAAAGTTGGCCTCTAAGAAGGTGGACTTGAAGGAAGGGAGGGAGTTGCCAAACAGTTATCTGGAGGAACCGGGTTCCAGGCCGAGGACAAAGCACAGCAAAGTCCATCAAGTCAGAATAGAGAAAAGCAAGGAGGCCAAGTGACCAGCTGGTATGAGCAAGAGGAAGACCAGGACGAGATGTGACTGGCTTGGGGAGAGGACAAGTAGTTGGGACCTCATAGGCCATTGGATTTTCCTTGTGAGGCAGGGGCCATGGTTCCATTTTACAGATTAGACAACTCAAGATCAGGGCATTTGAGCATCAATCTATGGCATCAGTGATCACTGTTAGCTCTTGTCACATGGTCTCCTTTGAGGGTCTTCTCTTTTCTATAAGTTAGACTATGGATCTTGTCTTTTCTGATATGTCAGGATTTACACAAGAGATTCAGGACCAGTATCTGAACTGAGATCTTTGAATTACAAATGTATCTTTCCATCATGCTATATGGTTGCAGGGAGAATGTTGATCACATGTAAGCAAACAATCATTTCAGGAAGTTGATCACATGATTTATTTGCATACTGATTCTCCTGATTACAAAGGAAGGGGTCACCTTATAGGCATCTATCTCTACCAGGTAACACACACTGAGGAGTTAGTTTCAGCTACTTATGTATCTTAAAATAATACATCTTTTTCTGGTCAAATATTGTATAATTCAGACATTTCACTAATTCAGCCAATCTCTCTGCCCTCCAGAGCCTCAGTCCAATTTCCTGAGGTTTTACATAATGGGCTCCATCTGACCCAGGGCAACTTGTCTTCGTACATTTTCCCATCAGAGTTTGAGATTTCTCAGGCCTTGCGATTGGTTAAATATTGGAACAGAGTCCAAGCTCCCAACTAGGCCTCCTCGGAAATAAGGTCTAGGTTTGGATCCAGGACACAACTGATGTCAAGGGAACTCTTCCAGACCTCACAAAGAAGTGTCCAGAACCAAAATGTTTCTGTTTTAAGCCCAGATCAGAATATCAAAACCCACCTACTCATGCCAATTCCAAATTTCTCCATAATTACTTTGGGAGGATTGTTTGCCTGCTTAAAATATCCATTTCTCATCCTGACACAATGTTCCTTGAGGCTAATAAAAGGAGCAAAATCACCATTTTCAGCAATTTCAACCCAGTGCCAATGGGGGAAAAAACACAATGTTTTTCTTGGCACAGAATTCATGGAACTTAAAAACAATAAAGGTCAACTGTGCCATATTTTTCAAACTTCTTTTCTTCTTAGACTTGCTAATTTGTAAGCAATCATTCTTGGAATTCTTCAACAAAATGGAAACCTTTGAATTATTCACAATTGGTCTAAGAATTTCTCTTAAAAAATCAACAGGCCAGGCCTGGTTTTATCGCTTCAGAAAGTTTTTATTTATATTTTTTTTCCTAAAATACTTTAAAATCCAGGGCTTTCTTTCCTATTTTGTTTTAATAGAAAATTCCTAAACTTTAAACTTGCATTTATAAGTAAAGCTGTATGAATTCAAGCTGACCTAAAACATAATTTTAAGGTCAAGTTAGTCCAACCTTTTAGCATAATTTAATAATGAAAATTTACAGGGTTTTCAGTACAAACAACATTCAAATGAAAATTACAATGTAGACTGGAATTACTGGGAGAGAGAAGGTCTGCTTGATACTTAAAATAAAAATATTAGAACATCTGTCAAATGAATTTTTATATAAATGAAAATGAACCCTTTAAGACAAAAAATGAAAGTACTTTTTTCCTTTATGAGAGCTATGAATTTTCAGAGTTTACATGAGCTTTGTGGATCATCTATTCTAGAGATAATAAGAACGTTTGGAGACCAACTTGAAGCAACTGTTAGGGTGCCTGGAACACTGTGATAAACACTGGGAAGTAAGCTCAGTGAGGACTGTGTGATTGATTAATGTCTGCCAGAGGAGGACGTGGAAGCCTGCAGGACACACAGAAGGACATGTGTGAAAAGACACAGTCCAGATGTTCTTCGCAGATCCAGTCTAAGCTACAACTTGACAAAAGAACTCTTAAACTGCAGAGAAATCAAGTATCTGCCAATGGTTGTGCAGCTAGTTTGTGACAGAGCTGGAAGCAAAGCTTAGTGGTTTGGGTTCTCATTTGAGACCCTCCCATCAACAGAAGTCATTAAAATACATACTACCCACTTCCCTGCCACGGTGGCTAGAATAAAGGAAGACACTGCCATATCCAGTGATGCCTACAGGGTCATGGGGGTGCACAAGGCTGTTGGCTGCTCACTCAGTACAGACATGAAATGAGAGTCCCTAACAGTGCCTGTTAAACCACATGGTTTTCTGGTGGATCTAATAGATTTCTCATTCAGTCCAGAGTGTGGGGTGGGGTGGGCTAGGCAACTTCACTTTTATCAAGAGTTCCCAGGTCTACAGGCCATAATTTAAAAAACACTGGAATGCTATTTCTCTTCTTCCTGCCAGTTCTGTTCTATGGTCTTCCTACTTCATACGGCCATCACCCCACCTCTTGTGCCTAGTCTCTTTCTCCTTCCTTCCATATATTTATTTTTAAATGTCCATTTATTTTGAGAGAGAGTACATGCAAGCAGGAGATGGGCAGAGAGAGAGACAGGGAGAGAGAGAGAACCCCAAGAGCCTGATGTAGGACTCAAACTCACAAACTGTTAGATCATGACCAGAGTCGAAATCAAGACTGAGCCACACAGGCACCCCTCTTCCATCCATAGTTTTTGCTGGTTTCTTGCCACTTCACTTTTTGGTGCACTGCCTTTTGTTCCTGGCTCTAACTGCCAACGTCATCCAATGAGAGTCCTTCTTGGTTATTTGGTGAATTGATCCATCACAGGATATCCTTCTGGCTTTGTCTATGGAGCCTTTCAGCCATTCCCAACCACTCCCCCTGGAAGTACAGACTCTGAAGCTAGGCTGCTGGATTCAGATCCTGGCTCCACCCCTTACTGACAGTGTGATCTTGAGTAAATGATTTCAGCCCTCTGTGCCTCAGTTACCACATCTTTAAAATGGAAAATAATAATCATATCTACCTGATGCCATTGTTGTGAGGATTAATTTAGACGAATTAACAGAAAACAAAGTGCTTAGAATAGGGTCTGGTTTATTAAGGTACAATGTCTTTGCCATTATTATTATTATTATTTTGTTTCATACTGTTTGAAGCTACCAGTCAAGAGTCAAATAACCAAGGCACTACTATATACATAAACGCTTAATCCAAAGGTCAATCAATAGATAATCTCACAGGGCACATCCAGCTCAAAAGCAGGTAGTTAACAAAAACTCTGTGTATCCACATGTTTCCTTATAGGGATTATAAATCCCTTTATCTTAATACAGTAAACATCTTTGGGAAATGTCTGCCCAGTTCAAAATCACCACCACCCACACACCGCCAGCAGCCATGATGTACAGTGTGATTGACCTCTTCCCTCCAGCCAGTGATTGGACTAGGGCTGGCCCGCCCCAACTCAGGCCGGACCAGTCTCATAATTTATCACTGGGACTAAGAGATGTCTGAGTTAGTATCTCTTTGAAACTTGAATTTTAATGTAAACTTACGAGCTGTCGAGCATACATATTTCCCACAATGAGAAGCTGAGAAGTAGAAGTTAGCTTATTGGCAATGAGAAAAGAGAGAAGCTGGAACATTCTGAGGGCCTCCCAGCCCCTGGTTCCAGTATTCTCCCAGCCCTGCCTGAACTGCACTGACTGGGTCTATCCAACACCTCTATAGGTTTTGATTCTTTATTTTTCTTAATCTACATCAAGCCTGTTTTAGCCAAAGAGATCTAGCACCTACTTTTACTAGCAGTGGCTATGAAGTTTGTATATTCTCTGACAGATCTCTTTGACCTAATAAACACAAAATCGAATAAAAACAATATGCTTACCATACAAATATAGCTTTAAGACCCATATTTCCCTCCCTTAATGTCCCATCCAACAAGCTTATGGTCCTAGGTCACACCTAATACAGAGTTTCTGGATCTGATACTTTTCATAGGAATATCTGATGTAAACACCACAGGAAACAAAGACAGGTTTCACTGTTTTTTTTTTTTTTTAATTTAAATTTAATTTAATTTTATTTCTGAGAGAGAGAGACAGAGACAGTGTGAGCAGGAGAGGGTCAGAGGGAGAGGGAGCCACAGAACCTGAAGCAGGCTCCAGGCTCTGAGCTAGCTGTCAGCACAGAGCCTGACGCGGGGCTTGAATCCATGAACCGTGAGATGATGACCTGAGCCAAAGTCGGAAACTGACTGGGCCACCCAGGCGCCTCCAGATTTCACTGGTTTTAAAGTAGCCCGTGTAGGAAATGGGACCATCACACTGATTACATTTTATTAGTTAACTGAAAAAGTTGACAAAGAATGAATGTTGGTGAATCCTACCTCTCTTCTGCCTTTCTCTGTTTTTTTGTTTTTTTCCCCCTAGTTCCTCTGAGCTACTCTGGTATCAAAGAGGCAGGGCAAGTGAGCTTCTCTGAGGGCCAAATCATGGAGTGCTTCGTATACTGTGGTAGGGATGTTGGCTATGCTCTGAGTAGAACGGTACTGCAGAAGTTACAATAAAAAGGAATAATGCAGCATGTGGAGCCTGGCAAGCATTTGAGCTCTCTTGGATAGAGACAGATTTCAAATATTTTTAGAAAATCCAAATGTGTGAACGGTATATGAAATAAAAATTACAATAATCCCTTCCCCCACCAGATGTAACTACAGTTGGTTAACACAGTGTGTGTCTCTGAAAGTTTTGCTGGAAGGCCGAGCTCCCTGGGTTTGGTGGCTGTATCTGAAGAGTACAGTGGTTTCTCTCATGCAGCGTGATCAGAGAATGCAGAATTACAGCTGGTTGCACATTCTGGATAACCCTAAGACCACAAGCAACACTATCATTTGTTCAAAATACAGAGAACAGTGCTGAATGGCCTCAAGGCCATCATCAGGAACTTCATGCATCACAGGCTGGCAAGTGCTTGTCTGCCAGCTCATGGCTGGGAAGACTAATGGGCTCCAGAGTCCAAGAGATCTGTGTTGGAATCCCAGCACTGATGGTTAACGGTTGGCCTAACTTTTCTGCGACTCCCATTCTTCATCCATGTATTCATCCACTCAATAAATATTTATTGAAAGCCTTCTGTGTGCCAGACTTTGTGGCAGTCACAGGGGACACAATGGCTGGTAGGAAGACATCCAATGCCTGCCCTCATGAAGCCAGTCTAGTGAGGGAGACACACACTGAATCAAGATCCACAAACAAGTTGAAACTGAGGGGCAGCATAGGGTAGTTGAAGAACACAGACCCTGGGACAAAACTGTCGTAAGTTCAAAGGCTGGTTCGACCTCCTAGCTGAGTATAACCTTGAGTAAGTTATTTCATTTCTCTGTGCCTCAGTTTCAACATCTGTACAATGGAGATGATAGGAGTATCTATCTCTAGTTGTGTTGAAGATTTCATCTTGAAAAGTACTTAGAACTGTGAAGACACACAGTGATTACTATATAAATGCTTGCTATTTTTTTTTAAGTTTATTTATTTTGAGAGAGAGAGATAGAGTGCATGTAAGCAGGGAAGGCACAGAGGGAGAGGGAAAGAGAGAATCCCAAGTAGACTATGTGCTGTCAGGCTATGTCCCACAGAGCCAAATGTGGGGTTCGATACCACGAATGGTGAGACCACGACCTGAGCCGAAATCAAGAGTCAGACGTTTAACCACCTGGGCCACTCAAGCATCCCATGTGCTTGCTATCATTAATCATTAACTGTACTAAGTTCTGTGGAGAAAAGACATGCAATAGGATAAAGATGTGATGGAGGGCACCGAGCACATCATGAGGTTCAGAGGTTTCCTGTGCCAGGTATTGAATGATTATGCCTAAAATCTGCTCCCCTACAGTCTGTGCTGTGATTGGGGGCTGGGACTCTGCAGGCCACATTCCATCTTGCAAATTGCTTTTATGGAGGGCTCACCCAAGAGGGTGCAATGGAGGGAGAATGAAAGCCTGGATGGGAGAGAAGGAACCTTCTCCTTCCTTCCAGCTTCCTGAGGAGCTTCTGTGGGCTTCCCATACCTGTGAGTGGCATCTGTACCTGGCAAATCTTTTCACCAGGTAGCAGTGTCCCTCCCGAGGCGGCAGCTCTGTGGAGGTTACAGTTTTCTGCTACTTGTAACACCAGCTTCATCATACCCCACCTCAGAGACAGCAGCATCACTGGCTGGTCCAGATCAAAGGCCTTTGGGCCCCTTCTTTAAGTTTCTGAGTTTTAATTATTCTCACTCTTGTTTCCGCAGACCTAGGGGTGGTAGCTGCAACTGTTGTTTGTTACCTCTGTGGTGCCTGAGAGCAGAAGTCATCAGGGCACCTGGGTAGCTCAGTGGGTTGAGCATCTTGACTCTTGATTACCACTTAGGTCATGATCTCACGGTTCATAAGTTCAAGGCCCGTCTTGGGGTCCGTGCTGACAGCACAGAGCCTACTTGAGTTGGGATTCTCTCTCTACCTCTTCTCTGCCCTTCCTTTGTGCTCATGCTCTCTCGCTCTCTCTCTCTCAAAATAAATAACTTTAAAAAATTGTCAAACTTTTTCTGTAAATGGCCAGATAGCAAATACTTCAAACTTTGTGGGCCACATGCTATCTTTGTTGTATTCTTTTCTTCTAACAACTTTTTACAAATGTAAAATCCATTTGCAGCTCCCTGGTCATACCAAGTCTAACATGAGCTGGATTTGGCCCAGTGGCCATAGTTTCCAGCCCCACCTTGGAGTTTTCTTTTCACTGTTTTTATTATCTAATTAACAATTTTGTACTTACTTAATGGTTTGTTATATGATTTCCCCTCAGTTCAGATAACTGGCATGGTTTCAGTCTCCTGCCTAAATGGATCCTCACTGACACACTTCCCTTGGGATCTAAGGAAGAGTTGAATACAACCAGGTGAAGGGCCAGTAGAGGCTCTACTGTGGGTGGCAGGCAGAGGCTGTTCCAGAAGAGAAAAGCATGAGTGTGTGCCCTGCTGTGGGAAGGAGCAGAGCTCATCTGAAAACTGCTGTGATCCGAGCGGACACACCATGGCTACTGTGGGGCCAGCCCAGCAAGACCCTGTAGGCCACATCAAGGGCTGGTTTTCTGCTCCAAAAATCTCTGGAAGCCACTGAGGGGCTTTAAGCAGATGGATATAGTCTCATATTTGTATTTTCAAAACATCTTCATGGGTAACACAGAGTGTGGCAAAGTACTGAATGATCTATTCTTTATAAAACAACTTGTAAATCAGATAGCTACTCAACAAATTTCAATATCCTTCGATCCTTTCTGTATCGTGGCTACACGGACTGGTGCTGGACTTCTGACAAAACCGTAACCAAGTTCGCTTGTTCTTTGTGATTTTCAACTTTGGAAGAACAACTTTTTCAAACTAAAAGTTTCTCTGCTCAGAAGCATACAAATATTAAGTATATTATTTCTTTTATTCTTGCCTTGCCTGAGACCACGAATATAATTTTTCAATCAGACACACAGCAAAATTGCCAAGGCTCTAAGAATCATGTACACAGCCATTTGGCAAGCACATTCTTGGCAGCTTTTTTGCTGACTTGTGAAGTCTGCCCCTTTCTCCTCACTCTGAAGGATTCAGTACCAACCTCAAAATCACAACCCGCAGTACCCAGTGAATCTCCTTACAGCTTCTCTGCCAAGGCCGTCGGCACTAGAGACTGCTCTGGAGAAACCTGTGTTCCTGTACCCAGGGAAAAGCACAGAGACTAACCTTCTGGCAAGAGACCCATGGACTTGCCAGGAAAGGGTGCCTTCAGTTACAGCATACACAGACACACTTCCAATTCCACACACAAAAGCAGAATGGCTTCTAGAATAAATTAACATGAAAATATTACTCTTTACAGGGATGACCATGCCCCTACCTAAAGATGCCCCCATCCTCCCATGTCCAGTCAGCAAGTGCCAGGCCCTGTGCTCTGCAGCCTGGGAGATTAAGAAGAATAACATAGGTCCCACCCTTCCAAGCACAGAGTTTGAGGATGATGGCGAAGATGGAAGACATCTTTGGATGAGTACCGGTATCTCAAACTCTGAGGGGGCTTATAATCCATTCTGAGAGTTAAGATTTAAGTACACAAAATAATTCTAATCCACTACATAAGAGTCAACCTTTTGGCCCCCACAATGATCCACAGGTAGACAGTATGACAATCTGGCTCCCAGCCTTAGCTGAGCTCTGTTGCCTGCCCATCTCCAGCCTTTATATTATTATATTATTCCTTAATACCACTGGAACCACAAGAACCCCTTCTGGGTCCTATTCCTGGTATGGCAGATATTTAAACAGCTCCAGCCTCACATTGTAAGATACCATTTGTTTTCCTCAGCAGTGGTTCTCAATTTGGGTTGAACATCTAAATCACTTGGGGAGCTTTTAAAAATTCTGATGCCCAGAGGCACCTGGGTGGCTCAATCGGTTAGGTGCCTGACTTCAGCTCAGGTTACAATCTCACAATTCATGAGTTCGAGCCCCATGATAGACTCTGTGCTGACAGCTCAGAGCTTGGAGCCTGCTTTGTATTCTGTGTCTCCCTCTCTCTCTCCGCCCCTCCCCCACTCACCCTCTGATTCTCTCTCTCTCTCTCTGTCTCTGTCTCTCTCAAAAATAAATAAACATTAAAAAAGTTAATCAGCAACATTAATTAAAAAATTAAAAATAAAAATTATGATGTTCAGGCCATATCCCAGACAAATTATATCAAAATCTCTCTGGAGGGAGAATCTCTCATTAGTACTATTTAGAATTCGTCAAATAATTCAGTGTAGTCAAGGTTGAGAGCCTGCAGGGTGTCTGCCCTTAACCTTGTAGATTATTTGATAATAGGGCCTACAGCTTGATCCAGACATTAGTCCTCCCTGGAGACTTTAATAATGCTTCTGTTCTGAATCAACAAAACTAAAAAGCACCAATGGAATGGGAGAAGATATTTGCAAATGACATATCAGATAAAGGGCTGGTATCCAAAATCTATAAAGAACTTAAAAACTCAACACCCAAAAAACAAAGAATCCAGTGAAGAAATGGGCAAAAGACATGAATAGACACTTCTCCAAAGACGACGTCCAGAAGGCTAATAGGCACATGAAAAAATGCTCAACATTACTCATCATCAGGGAAATACAAATCAACACCACAATGAGATACCGCCTCACACTTGTGAGAATGGCTAACATTAACAACTCAGGCAACAACAGATGTTGGTGAGGATGTGGAGAAAGGGGATCTCTTTTGCACTGCTGGTGGGAATGCAAACAGTGCAGCCTCTCTGGAAAATGGTAGGGAGGTTCCTCAAAAAATTAAAAACAGAACTACCCTATGACCCAGCAATTGCACTACTAGGTATTTATCCAAGGGATAAGGTGTGCTGTTTCAAAGGGGCACATGAACCCCAATGTTTATGGCACCACAATCAACAATAGCTAAAGTATGGAAAGAACCCAAACATCCATTGATGGATGAATGGATAAAGAAGATATGGTATAGATGTACAATGGAGTATTACTCAGCAATCAAAAAGAATAAAATCTTGCCATTTGGACCTATGTGGATAGAACTAGAGGGTATTATGCTAAGTGAAATCAGTCAGAGAAAGATAAATATTATATGACTTCACTCATATGAGGACTTAAAGATACAAAAAAGATGAACATAAGGGAAGGGAAGCAAAAATAATATAAAAACAGGGAGGGAGACAAAACATAAGAGACTCTTAAATATGGAGAACAAACAGAGGGTTGCTGGAGGGCTTGTGGGAGCAGGGAAGGGCTAAATGGGTAAAGGGCATTAAGGACTCTACTCCTGAAATCATTGTTGCATCATGTGCTAACTAACTTGGGTGTAAATTTAAAAATAAATTAAAATTCTTAAAAAAAAGTTTCTCTTCTGTAGCCTGCCTAGGATCCCAGCTCCTTTTTAGGTAATGGATTAGGTACCCAAAACAGGAGGTGGAAACACAGACTTCAGCTTTATGTAGACCAATGTTCCAACCCCTCCACTATGTAGGCCTTGACTAAATTATGGGCTTGTGAGCCTCAGTTTTACAGTCCTACTTAGAGGAAAGTCTATAGAGGTACAGGAAAAACTTCACATGGAGAGAGCCCTCTAGATCTAGTATTTCCCGCTGGCAAATATGGGATAAAAAAATCAAATAAAGAAGGTGATCATGGCTGTCACCTGATTAGGTTAAGTGTGGAGCCAGTCCACTTTGCTTCCTTGATGTTTTGCATTAACACACCCAACAGGCTCCTGCAGACAGAAATGCATGCACGCTCCTTGCTCCTACAAAAGCTGACTGGTTATATGGAGAATTCAATGGGCCTGACTGATGATTTGTCTTTTGGGGAAAGAAAACCCAGGCCTGGAAACTGGAGCCCTACTATCTTTCTCACAGGGGTCATGAGAATGTCTAGCATTTCGAGTTCATGTTCCTGAACTTGTATTCCTTTGTTACAACATTTAGAGCAGCTGGACTATTCCCAGAGGCATGGCTCCGTCTACGGGGCTTCAAAACATGTTATGAGAGAAAGATGTAGTACTTATGATCATTTGTTTTCTTAACTTTAGAAAACAGTTTTTCAAAACTCAGGAACAATCTCTTAAACTGAAGGAAGGTTGATCAAATACTAAGCTTTAGACACGGATGCTCTTTCTCTACCCCATGGATAAAAGACACCAGATTTTCTATTACCTCCCGGGAACTGGTATACTCAGACTAGTTACAAGTTCCTTCATCGCTAGGAGCCTTAGATACTGTATGAAAATCAACAAGTTAAAGCTTTAGTTTCCTCTCTGATAGAAACAATGTTGCCCAGTCTACACTGTCTAAGGTCAGTTTTGACTGTTCTGGGTATCTGCTGAGCTCTGGGTTTCTGACATTGTTTCCAAAGGTCAAAGGCGGCCCACCTGATACAAGCCAGAGGTGTCTGAGGTTTTGAGCAAAGCCATCATTTTTACCTAATAAGGCAGCTTACAGAAATTACCCTGCTGGCCACGTTTATCACCTACGCTCTTGCTATCAGGCGCCTCCTAAGTCAGCTTTGATGGACAAGGAACTGTGATTGAAGGTATATGTGAATAACACAATCTGAACTGCTGAGGTTTAATGCTAAGCCTGCAGCATGACAGTGAAACTCTTAAGAAGCATGCCTGCAAGGCACTTGCCTCCAGAACCCAGGGAAGGAACTACAGTGGTTCAGCAAACAATGACTTACTTAAAGTAAAGATCTAAATCCCCTGGTGAACATTTCACTGCTTTTATCTGTTTTCTGTATAGGATTTCCCCAAAGTGTCTTCTAATGAAAAGAGCTCAAGGCCATGCTAATAGCCTATGAACAAAAGGTCTGGGCCACCTTGACTCACCTCTGTTATTAATAAAGGAAAAAAGGGCAAGCAGCAGAAGTAAGTGTTTTTGATGGTAAGACCCAGACTGAGAACACTTGCTTGAAGAGTTTAAGAAGTGCAGATGGATTTTGTAGGCGTGGGCCTCCCAGCTCCGTGTCCTAAGCTGGACACCTCAGAGGGTTTTGCCCCAGTGGTCTCCTATGTCCCTCCTAATGCTATGGATTGCAGCCCTTCTGGGTTTCCACGAAACAGGCCACTAGAATGTGTTTCTGGCCCGTCCTTTGCTACCGAGGTTAAGCAGCCGCTTGGTGATTTTTACACAAGCTTCCAACCCACAGGCAACATTACAATTTTAGGTAAGAAACCAAACCTCCCACAGTGTTTACCTCAAACACGTCCAAATGCCAAGAAAAATGGACAGGATGAAGCAGACTTGATCCAACGAGGCCTCTGGCCTGGAGAAAACATAATTCTTGGCATATCCTTGGAATACCAATCTCCAGCATTTCTCCTCAGAAACTGTACTTAGTTTTTGAATAATCATGTTAGTGAGTGTGAGGGAGCTCTTAGAGGCCTGAGTCAGGATCTGGAAAGGGTTTTATGGGCTGAGGTTAATGCCTATACAGTGCTGCAGGAGTCTGTCAGCAATACGGAGGCACAGGGGGAAGACAGTTAGCCAGAGGCCCTGTGGGAGACGGATCTGGGGCTGCCCACACCCTGCTAAAGGGCAGGCAAGATGGGCAGGAAGGGCATGAATAAAAAGATGATGGAGAGAATGTACGCACCAAGCCACAGATGAGCCCAGGTCACCGAGGCTGGAGAAACAGGAGGCTAGGGAACAGCTGGTGTGGGGGGACGATGCCATGTGCTGAGGAGAACAAAATGTTTAGTAAGCAGTTCAGAAACAGTGGTCCTGGAGCTTGCGTGGGGAGATGAAGGAACTTGCTAAATGACACATGGCTAGTAAATGACATACCCTGAATCTGAACACGGGGATTTCCAATTCTGAATCCCAGTGTTTTAAAACTCTGTGCTCTCCTGCCTCCCCAGAGGACAGGGCCCCCTTCTCTGCACAACCATGTCTTGGTGGAACGTTGCTCATTAGGAGGGATAGACAAATTAGAGACCTCAGTCAGAATTTTCCAAAGCTAAGGCCAGCCCACCCACAAACCTGCCTTTAATTTGCAGAGAATGAAGAAATGTGAAAGAATTAGGGCAACACTCATGATATGAAAACAATAGGCAAGGAGAGGGCTCTGTGTTCCCAAATCTAAATGCACACCAGAGTCTCTTTGACAAACTTGAAAGAACATTCCCAACCCTGTCCCAGACCTAAATCAGGCTGTATCATCTACAAAGCTCCCTAGGCGATTCTGATGCATCTGAACCACTGGCATAATACAGGAAATGTGAGAGAAGCTCTTAAAAATAATAGGTCATAACAAATAATGAATACTGCACATTAGATGCTGCTCTATGCAAGCCATTGCTCTCAGGATTGGCTATAATTATCTCATTTAATTCAGCACAGAATACTGAAGAGGAAACAGAGGCTCCAAAAGGCTAAGCACCTTGTCCACAGCCCCACAGTGGCATGCCCGATGTGAAGGTCACGTTACTGTGGTCTAGGTACCGGGAACAGAGGTACATTCGAGAGATGTGGAGAGCTAGAGTGTGGAGCCCAAGTAGAGCCTCTTTCCAGGACGGCTGTTTCACCTGGGCCTCACAGCTTGCTGGGGAGAGAGTGGTAAAAGAGAGTGGAGCGAAGAAGGAAAACCCACAGCCGGGTAGAGCAAGGGAGAATGGGTTCTGCTAAGCTGGTACCTGGGGCTTGCTCACCTGTACCTGATTCTACCTACTCTTCACACCACAGCCATGCAGATTCATTCTGTAACAGATTTTCCCAGAAGGAGCGCAGACTTGGGAGTCAGCTCTTAGGGATCCTGCCCTGAAGGCAATGCTACTATCTGCTTCCCTTGGGACATCCGTCTCCATAACTGCAAAATGGGGAGCTGCTGTGCCCCATTCCCAAGGCTCTATCCAGCCCTGAAGGCACTGATTGTCTGTGACACCCTGCTGACCCACTTAGAAGGGGGGGCACTGAGGAGACCAAGAGCAGAACTACCCTCCCAGGGCACTGGGTGGGCACAGGAGGTGTGAGTGGTGGCCCCAGCAGGCGGTGTCCTTCAGGGAAACCCAGGGCGTGGTGCAGTTACATGGACCCCTCCATGGATGCCTCAGGCCATGGAGCAGGGCTGTACTGACAGGAAACACACAGAGGCGTGGGCTTTCAGAGTCCCCCACCACTCAGCCCTCTCGTTCCTGAGTCAGTCACCACAGCCAAATGGCTGCTCTTAGTCACTCTCCTTCCCAGCACCACGAGAGCCCCAGCGCCTAGGGACACAGAGTCAGGAAGTTGAGGGTTCCCACAGAAAAACCCTGTGGGTCTCCAATACGCATTCCAGCAGTGACCACTGAGTCACCACTGTGTGGCCTGGCTGGGGGTTTGGTTTCTTATTCTTTGGCCACAGAAACTCCTCTTTGCAAAGGATACAGTGGCTTTATGGTCTGCAGTAGGCTTATTGACACACAGAGAGATGTGACCAAGGCCAGATTCACATTTAGCCACTTACCATGTACCAGATACCATTCTGAGAGCTTCATGGTATTAGCTCATTTCGTTTTCATTAACGACGTCATGAGGGGTACTATTAACAACCCTATTTCATAGATTAGGAACCTGAGCACAAAATGCTTAGACAATTTGTCTAGAGTCACACAGGGGAAGCAAAGCCAGATTTTGAACCCCTGTTATTATGCTGGTTCTAGAGACCTTCTTGTTAAATGCTATGCTCCACTGTCTACATTAAATAACTAGAAAATAAGGGCATGGAGGAGAAATATAATAAAAGAAATAAAAGCCAGGTAGGACATTGAGACTCCATTGCTAGGTCAAAGTGAGGGAGAGGAATATATTTGCACAGGTATGTGGAAAACAAATCCAGCTTGATCTGAAATCCAAATGTTTGCTCTTCCCCAGGCCAGAGAGCAACAGAGAACAGTGCTAGGAGGACTCTAAGGAGGCAGAGAACATGTCCATCACATGCACCATGAAAGTTTTCCTAAGAAGTATCTGCTATGGGCAGGGTTTCTTAGGCAAAAATAAAGGTGCGGTGGTGGTGGTTTGCAGAGGTCAGAAGACTGGCTTGAGGAAAGGCAAAGAGGCAGGGAAGTCAAGGCACTTCCAGTAAGAAGGGAGAGTTTTGTTTTCCTGGGTCCTAGTATGTAGTGAAGGGAAGTAATGGGGGAAGGCTGTTTGGAGGGGCTCTCTTCCCAGGTCTCATCCCATCAAGCAACAGACCAAACAGGCTGGGTTCTGTTTGTCAGACAATAGCAGCTGAGTCTCTCCAAACAGGACAGAATGCACCAGAGCAAAGCCTTTGGAAGCTGTCTTGGGGCCAGATGTATGGTTGACTGAAGCTGGAGCGGAGCAGCAAGCAGCCAAGAGGGTTAGACACGAGGCACACAGTGAGAACGACAGGAATCCAAAAGCGAGAGACACTCCGGGAAGGAAGAAGCAACAGGACTTTGAGACAGGAGACACATGGGGCTGGGGACAAGGTATAGAAGGATTCAACAGCCACAGGTGTCTACCCTTAGAATCTGGTGGAACAGGTAGGAAGGAAGGGGACTTCATCTGAGACAGCTTAGAATCTTGGAGATGGAGCAGACCCAGCAAGGCAGCAGTCACGATGGGCTGCACAGTGGCTCCCAGCAGGGAGGACTGAGGCCACGGGACAAGGGGAAGCCAAGGAACAATGTGGACATCTACTCCACCAGGACCCATGCATCTTTCTCCTTGCAAGACTATAGCTAATATTTATAGAAGGGTGGTTAAGAGTACAGACTCTGGAGCTAGACTGCTCTGATTTGAATCCCAGCTTCACTACCCACTAGCTGTGTGATCCCAAGCAAGTGACTTAATTCTGTGCCTCGGTTTCAAATTCTGTAAAATGGGCATTATAATAGTACCAACCTCCAAAAGTTATTATGAGATGTAAAAGTTAATATGTATAAAATGCTTAGTTCAGTATACGGCACACAGGTAATGCTATGACTGGTAGGTAATATTATAATTAATTGCAAGAGTTGACATAAATAGCACCTTCTGCCTTTCAGGCCATATTTACACTTGCCATCTTGGTGGGTTATCACAGTGATGCCATACGGTTACATCTCATCATCCAGATGGGGAACCTGGGACTCCGAGGAGTTAAGTGGTCCACCTTCAGCAGCAGAGCTGGGATAAGAGCAGGGCAAGAGCTCACAGTCCTGTGCTAACTCTGATATCCTGCTGCCTTTGGCTTCCAGATGGGAGGAATGACAAGCGACCAGAATTTCCTTATTGCACTTAGTCTCCAATGACCATGATATGTTCCATTAATTCAGCCCCCAATTCCTACCACAAACACACCATCTCCCTCCAGTCCAATACACAGCCATCTTGGGAATAAGAAAGGGAAGGAGGAGGAAGAGAGAGGAAAAAGGTAGGCCATCTGAAAGGTGTTCAGGGAAGTCTCTACCTGTTTAGTCAGAAGTGGAGGCTCTGACTTAAATTCCCCTCAAAATAAAATAAAAAATATCCCCCTCCCCTAATGAACCACGGAGTATGGGGGCCACAGCCTCCATTTGTGGGCCACCTTCACCCCTGCCTGAGCTCACGCTTCAGCCCCTAGCAGCCTGAGCAGCCTTGAGGTTCCACACCTCATCCTGATGGTGAGGGCTGGTCATGTCGGCCAGCTGACAGGCAGCACGATTCTGGGAGAGCATCTCAGCCACTGGGAACAGTTTTCTTAGCTCACATTCAGACCCACTGCTTAGCTGTCTTTCAAAAAAGGTGTTGTGTTTGGTTTGAAATAAATGATCTGTGTCTCCAAAAGAACATTATCCAAACAACAAAGCATGACAGGCAGCATTTTAGTCCGATACTCAGGGCATTGTTTACTGTGCATGAAGGTTCAGGTAAGAGAGAAGGTCACATCTATGGGTTGGAAAATGGTTGTGGGTTTTGTGTTTGTTTTTTTGTTTGTTTTTTATTCTGAAAAAAAAAAAGTCATAGATAGTCACTGGCTTGTCCATTGTTGTCTTTCTGGGAAACTTCTGGCAGGTTCCTTTGAACACTAGCCTTGGCTTGCTCCCTACGGACAAGGTGAAACTCTAATCAATGATAAGGAACAATACAGGTTAACTTAGACTGAATTCTCCGTGGCAATTCTTCAGGGGTGAGACTGTATATTTGCTCCATTCTGGAGGCCACCAAGCTCTGTTAAAAAGATTAGGAACTGTCTATGGACTTGAGGTGTGAGAGCTTTGTAGATGACCTTAATATGTCCTCCAAAGGGGGTCTTGGTGACCTACTTCCTTCTCTTCATTAACATCATGATGGTGAATGTTGCAGCCTGAGGGGTGTTGTGGACTGAATATTTGTGTATCCCTCCCAATTCATATGTTGAAACCCCCGGTGTGATGGCATTAGGATGTTGGCCTCTGGCAGAGATGGCTCTCATGCTGGGGGAAGAGACATCAGCACCTTCTCTCGCCGCAGGTGCACGCACACAGGAAAAGCCATGTGAGCACACAGTGAGAAGGCCACCACCTGTAATCCAGGAAGAGGCCTTTCACCAGAACCCAACAACACTGGCACTGGGTCTCAGACTTCCAGCCTCCAGGACTGAGAAAACTAAATGTCTGGTGTGAAAGCCACCCAGTCTATGGTATTTTGTTAAGGCAACTCAAGCTAAGACAAGGGCTTTAGAAGTTTCAGAGAACCTGTGTCATTTTCTAGAACAATTCAGTGATGTTATCTTCATTTTACAGATTAAAAAAACAGACTCACAGAGGTTGAGGGAGCAGCCCAAGCTGGTTAAAGAGCAGAGGTACGATTGGAGCTCTGATCTTTTGGCTTGATTATTTCCCTTCCAGGTTCTTCTGGGGCTACTCTGTTTAACCTAGGCCCCATGTCTCAGGAAGGCTCATAAAGTTTCCACAGAACCAGACAGAAGAGGTGGAGACCATTTACCAGCCCATCAGGATCACAGAAGGGAAACCTGGGCCCTTGAAGAAACCTGATACTTCTGAGTGTTGAGAGAACATAAGGCAGTTCTGGGGAGTGGTTAAGCATTGGGAGGCAGGGTGAAGGAGGTCCAGCCTCAGACTTTCTAGGTTTAATTCCCTGTAAGACCTTAGGGATCCCTATTACATTCTCTGTGCCTCAGTTTTTCTTACCTACAAAATGGGACTAATTATGGTATGATGGTATTTACCTCTTTAACAGTCATGAAGAGAGGGATCAGGATCATGGTCTGTAGTGGAGAGGAGGGGTGGGGCACTGCCTGACCACCACAGCCAGCACTGGCTCAGGAGAAGCACGGTCCAGACGAGAGGCCACAGTGACGGCACCCCCCACCAGGAGATAGGCGCCAGCTTACAGAGCGCGTGCACAGCCATCAGTCTTTCCCTCCTCCCCCAATAGTCTGGGAGGCCACAGATGGGGAAACTGACACTGGTAGAGGATAAAGCAATTGCGTAGCACGTGCACAAGTTTGGAAGTCTCAGAAGCACATACTCTAGACTTTGTCTGCTCTGCAAGGGATCTTGCACACGTGACTTAACTTCTCTAATTCTCACTGTCTTTACCCAATAAAAAACCCAAAAAACAAAAAACAAAAACCTTAATAAGTGACTGCCTCAAAGGGTGTTGTGGGGATTGATTGTGAAAGGCATGTCAAGCTGTCCTTAAAAATGTCCATTGCCGTTTTCCTATAAGTGCCTTGCTTGTAGTTACACAGCAGCTAGTAAGCAGCAGAGTGGGATCTAAAATATAGGCTTTCTGGATGGCTCAGTTGGTGAAGTGTCTGACTCGTGATGTTGGCTCAGGTCACAACCTCATGGTTTAGTTCATGAATTTGAGCCCACACATCTGCACTGACAGCTCAGAGCCTGCTTAGGATTCTCTCTCTCCTTCAAAATAAAATTCCACTCTCTTTCCACATGCTCTCTCTCTCAAAATAAAATCTAGGCTTTCCAATGCCATGAGGCCATAGGAGTAAGTCAGGAGGAAATGAGATGCTGAAAATTTGTGTGGCAAGGATTTGCCATTTGCCTACCACTATTCTTGCCTCTATGTGAGGAATAAAGGAAGCATAAATTGGAACCCCAAATCAGGAAATCATTAAAGAGGTCTGTATCCAGAATCCCCAAAGGGTTCCAAGATCAACAAAGGCTGGGTCTTACCCACAGCTAATATCTACACACACACAATTAGTGCATCAACTCTCGAGCTCATTCAGTCAACAAACACTATGAAGCATGTGCTAGGTGTGTGATACATCAAGGCAGGCACTTGGGGCCAATAAAACAGTCACTGTGGGGGATCCTATCATAGTGGGTAAGATAAAAACAAAAGCAAAAAACCCCACTCATCACATGAGTGCAAGAAGAGCCACAGCAGTGGCATAACACGGGGCTAGAAAAGCCTGGTGCAGGCAGACACACAGCAGGTTTGAGGGCGAGAGATGAGGCGGCTAGTGTGCGAGTCCCTCTGAGAAATGCTTTGGACACTGTGCTCCAGACTGTTAACTCTGTGGTAATGGTGGGAGGAAGCCACAGAAAGTTCTAGGAAGGGGAGTGTCCCTGTTTTACAAATCTCATCTAGCGGAGGCTGAAGTAGAAACTGGACTGAGGGCAGAAGAAACTGGAGAGAAGGCAGTAAATGAAGAAACTACAGACATGCCCAGATGAGAAAAGAGGAGACCCTGAACTATGTGCGCACGCACACACACTGCTGGGTCTGCCTGTTCTGAGATACCCTGGCATGAGTCGCACCTGGCTTCCTGCTCCCACAGAGCCCCCAGGGTTACCTTACCTATACCCTGTCTTCTTACTTCCCCTCTGCGGTAAATCCAAATGTCTTTTCCCTTCCAGGCTGACCTCAAGCCCAGAGTTTGAGGTGATTAAGTACTGCTTGTGAGGCTGTGGTCCTGGAAACCTCCTCCCAAATGATGTAAGTACAGGGGGCACTTCGGGTCTGGACACACACAGCACCCCCGGGGGCTGTGAAGATCAAGCATATAACAGCTGCGTTCGCTTCTGCAATCAGACCTCTAAATTAACATGGCAATTACAGCTACCAAGGGAAAGGGAAATCAACATTTACTACTGATTTTTATAAACAAATGAAAAAAAAAAAAGCCCACCCCAAACCAACCACAAGTCACAGCATGCACTGAAGGAAATATGCAGTATTTAATGTGTCTTTGTTAAGCTAAAAGATCTCCCTGGAAAAAAGGTGGAAGCTCACATGGAGTGCAGGGAAAGGGTGGACGACACATTATCTTTCAAATTTCTGGATCTCTTAATATATAATATGATGTCAACATTAGCAAAAGAGTAAGGGAGCTAATTAGCATGTACTGGGTATCTGCTGGGTTAAACAAACATTTTAGATATATATTGCCCCCTCTTTTTTTTTTAAGTTTATTTACTTTTGAGAGAGAGAGAACAATTGTGGAAGGGGCAGAGAGAGAGAGGGAGAGGCAGAATCCCATGTAGGCTCTGTGCTGTCAGTGCAGAGCCCAACGTGGGGCTCAAATTTACCAACCCTGAGATCATGACCCAAGCTAAGGTCAAGAGTCTGACACTTAACCAAATGAGCCACCCAGGTGCCCCATGTTATCTCTTTCTCTTTTGTTTTTAATCCTGAAAATGACCTTGGGTGGTTGGAATTATTATCTTGGTCCACAGACAGGAGACTTAAGGAGAGAATGATCAAGTAGCCTTTCTAGGATCACACAGCAGGTAAGTGGCAAGGTGGCAAGCCCAAGTCCCTCCAAGAACTCCACAGCCTGAGTCCCTCCCACCGCTCTCCTCTGCTCACCTCCTTAAGAAAATGTGAATGGCTCTGCCTCCCCAGCTGGCTGGGAAGTCCCCCAGGGAGTCACTGTCATGGTGACTATCCCATCCTAACCCTAGAGAATGTCAGCCTGGAAAGAGACATGAAAGTAATCAACTCCCACCTTCCAGAAACAGAAGCTCTGAGAGGAGTGTTTCCTGGCCCCACAGTTGAGAATGAGGGCCACTCAGTCTATAATTTGGGGTACTTCTCTCCCTGACAGTGTTCACCAAGCTGTCTCAGGAGTCAGTGCTTCCCCACAAAAGTTTGTTATTCTTGTTTTTGTTTTAATAATGAGATTTCTATTCTCATCTGAGTATAAAAAGGAGCTTGGGAGGGAATAATGCCTTTTCCTCTAGCAGATATACTCAATGGCAAAGCATGACCTGAGTCTCCCCAATGTATATAATCTCCTTCCACATGATCCTACAAGAGAATGAGTAAGGAGTGATTAAATCACAGCAAAATGGTTTTATTTACAATTAGCACTCAGTGTCTTGAAACACAAATCTTCCACCCAAATATTTGTCCCAGAGATAAACATTTCCCCCACATGTTGTCCTAACTGACTGCTGCTGGCACAAATGCATACATCTAAGCATCTGTATCCAGGATACAAACAATGATTTTCATAAAAAAGGACTCAGAGGGCACACTGTGTGGTGTTCAAATCTTAGAATCCCAGGTCCTAGAGTCCCAGACTGGAGCTTTCTATTGTGTCTGGATTCAAAACAGATTTTTCCTCAAAGGAAAAAAGATAACCCAGTCATGCTGATTTCAATGATGTCTTGGACAGAAATCCCCTCTATCTTCTACAAACTAAAATGCCCAAGGGGATAAAAATGAAGCTCCACATTAAAGCAGAAACCCTCCGAGTGAAAGAAACGTGAATATTCTTTCAAATTAAGCTATAAATATAGTCTTGCTCTATGAGTCATGTGATTCAGAGTCTCTAAGATGGGCAGATGGTGGGGATGCAGCCCTCTAATCATGCTTGGCATTGGTGGATGACCAGAGGCAGGTGTGGTCAGGTGGAGGTGAAAGAGAACTGAGTAGCTAGAGCTGATGAGAATCAGAATCTACCTCTGGGCATGTGATCTGAACATCTACCACTGGGTCAAAGGTCAAGCCAGAGCCATCTACCAGGGTTCTGCCCCAGCTTCTAGCATTCCCTTACTAGTAAGAAGGAGGTACAGTTAAATGATAACAACTTGAAAGGCCCTTGATACAGGAAGAAGACGCAACAAAAGCAAGACTATAGGACAGTCTTTTATGCTTAGACAAGACTCTTGTAAGGACACCCCTGGTACACTGGTACTGCAACCAGGGAATTCAGGTTTGGTGGAAACTGCAGAACATACTAGCTTCTGGCACTAAAGCTACAGTAAGGAAATTAAAGAGAGTATGGGGTTTCCCAAAGCTAGAGGGCTTCTGGGTCTTATTTTCTTGAGCCTCAGGGCCTCTGATGTCCTTCAAGCTGCAGCTGTACAATGCAAGTACCATAGTATGCAGAGGTAAGTGGTTGTGAACCCAGTGCTCTGGCAACAGCTACAGCATGTGACTACTGTGTGCTCAAATGACACCATCTGGGACCTCAGGCTTCTTGCACCCACTGGGTCATCTGAAGCCAACTGCAGCCCAGGTTGGTTTTCTTAAGATGCTGCCTTACCTCCTCAGAGGTTCCCAGACCCACCGAAACAGTAATGCTCCCTAGGCAATCAGAAGTCACTCATTCTGACCTTGAACTGTCCCATCTCACCTACCAGGGACTTGATCCTCATTCTTTCCTCTTCACTACTCTTCCTGTCTGTCATGTTCTTCTTTCATTTATGGTCTCCAACATGATGCACAACTCAGTTCTTCTTGGCCTCCCATTGGCCCACCTCCCTGCTTGGGTTCTCTTCTCTCCTTCCTGGTTTTGTGTTTCCCCTACCGGATACTTCAGGATACACCCCCTCCCTTTCAACTTAGACCCAGGAGCTCATCTCCAGAATAAGAGCCTCCACACTTGAGCACTTAGTTCTGATGGGAAGAAATGGGGAAAAAGGGGTTTCTGATTCCCAGAGGCCAACATCATGCTCAACAACAAGCACACATAATCTGATCTCTGTTTCCTCAGGGTCAATGAAAGGTACATGTTAGTACATCTCAAAAGAACGAGTGACTAATATCTATCTAAATTAAGTATAATTTTTAGTAACCTTTATGCACCTCTAATGGGCTATAACATGTCCTGACACCAAGGAGAAAAGAAGAAAGTATAAAAGTCTTACTCATTTGGTAAAGAAAACAAGAAAGCAACAGTAAAATTCACAGAATGGTTTAAGGCAGAAGCATAACTGTAACACAAACACCAGAGGAAAGTACATCAGAAGAGGTTATTCTTCCAAAGATGCTAATATAGCACTTCCTCTCTGAGTCGGTTGATGGGAACTCCACTTCAGAGGCCAAGCCAATGAAATAAATGCTTCCACTGTGGAACTTAGGGAACTAAGAGTCCCTCAGATCTACAAACCATCAGCTAAGTGGATGCAAATGTGTTTACAGCCTTCCATCTTTGAAGCTACAATATTATGAAATGTTTACAGTGTTAGGCCCCATTATAAAAATTCATTCCTTTGGAGAGGAAGTCAATTAAAGACAGACACTGCAGAGATACTAGAGAATAGGTTACCCAAGATCAAAGTCTTGGGAAACCCATGGTGTAAAACCAAAGATCTCTGACAATTTTGCAAGAACTATAAGATTATTAGCCTCCCAAGAATTTTCATTCTGGAAAGCTTGTTTTCATCATTGGACTTTCTATGATGTTCATAGTTTCGTGATTAGAGTCATAACATGTGACAGATGGCTTTGCCCATATGATGCCAAAGAATGTATGAAAAACAAGAGTTGGCTTACTGTGGCATTCGTGCTGCTGATTCTTTTAAAACTTCACCTCTTTCAAAATCTTTAAATAGTTTTTTACCTAGATGAGCGACTGATGCTGGGTCAAATTCGCCAAAAAAATCATTGCCGTAAGCTTTTGATTTTCTATTTTCCTTCCCCAGGAATTATGGTTTATAAAGACAAACCAGGACTCAGCAAAGGGAAAGGCAAGCTAAAATTCAATCCAATAGAGAAACTGACAACACTCTGCTCATGGTAGGCCAAATTTGTGAAAGGTTCATATTGCAAAAACTTCAAATCCTTGTTTCTGTTCCACCTAAGTCTTCTCAAGGGGGGAAAAAAACACAGTAAGTAAAGGAAAAGAAAAAAGCAGAGAAAATGCTATCTAGAAAATACACTTTCTTTTTTTTTCTTTTTTTTTTTACAAATAGTTTATTGTCAAATTAGTTTCCACATAACACCCAGTGCTCATCCCAAGTGTCCTCCTCCATGCCCATCCCTCCTCTCCCCCCACATCCATCAGTCTTCAGTTTTTGTCAGCATTCAAGAGTCTCTCATGGTTTGCCTCTCTCCCTTTCCCCCACCATTTTCCCCCTTCTTCTCCCCCTTGTCCTCCTTAAGTTCCTCCTAATCCTCCTATACATGCACACATATGATATTTGTCCTTCTCTGCCTGACTTATTTCGCTCAGCATAACACCCTCAAGGTCCATCCATGTTGCTACACATGGCCAGATTTCATTGTTTCTCATTGCCATGTAGGATTCCATGGTATAGATAAACCACATCTTCTTGATCCATTCATCTGTTGATGGACACTTTGGCTCTTTCCATGTTTTAGCTATTGTGGAGAGTGCTGCTATGAACATTGGGGTACATGTGCTCCTATGCATCAGCATTTCTGTATCCCTTGGGTAAATTCCTAGCAGTGCTATTGCTGGGTCCTAGGGGAGTTCTATTGTTAGTTTCCTGAGGAACCTCCACACTGTTTTCCAGAGGGGCTGTACCAGTTTACATTCCCACCAACAGTGTAGGAGGGTGCCCGTTTCTCCACATCCTCGCCAGCATCTAGAGTTCTCTGATTTGCTCATTTTAGCCACTCTGACTGGCGTGAGGTGGTATCTCAGTGTGGTTTTGATTTGTATTTCCCTGATGAGGAGGGATGCTGAGCATCGTTTCATGTGTCTGTTGGCCATCTGGATGTCCTCTTTGGAGAAGTGTCTGTTCATATCTTCTGCCCATTTCTTCACTGGGTTGTTTGCTTTTTCGGGCGTGTAGTTTGGTGAGTTCCTTGTAGATTCTGGATATCAACCCTTTATCTGATATGTCATTTGCAACTATCTTTTCCCATTCCGTTGGTTGCCTATTAATTTTCTGGGTTGTTTCCTTGGCTGTGCAGAAGCTTTTAATCTTGAGGAGGTCCCAACAGTTTATTTTTGCTCTTGATTCCCTTGCTTTTGGGGATGTGTCAAGTAAGAAGTTGCTGCGGTGGAGGTCAAGGAGGTTGTTTCCTGCTTTCTCCTCTAGGGTGTTGATAGTTCCTGTCTCACGTTCAGGTCCTTTATCCATTTTGAGTTTATTTTTGTGCATGGTGTGAGAAAATGATCTAGTTTCATTCTTCTGCATGTTGCTGTCCAGTTCTCCCAACACCATCTGTTAAAAAGTCTGTCTTTTTTCCATTGGATAGTCTTTCCTGCTTTGTCAAAGATCAGTTGGCTGTATACTTTTGGGTCCACTTCTGAGTTCTCAATTCTGTTCCATTGGTCTATGCGTCCGTTTTTGTGCCAGTACCATACTGTCTTGATGATGACAGCTTTGTAGTAGAGGCTAAAGTCTGGGATGGTGATCCCTCCCGTTTTGGTTTTATTTTTCAGGATTACTTTGGCTATTCGGGGTCTTTTGTGGTTAGAAAATACACTTTCTGAACTATGAATATTTTTTCCATTTTCAATGTAAGGAATTATTGCTTTTCCAGGAAACCGAAAGAAAACACAGAAGAAAAAGGAAGTCCCTTGAACCCTGTAGGTATTAAAATAGAATCTCAGTCTTTGTGACGGGGGAAGGGCAGTGATGCCAGTTATTACATGGCAGGCTCGGCAATGTCCCCTAATGACAAAAATGCCAGCTAAGGTGACCATGTTTTCAGCGAGTCAGCATCTTCCCTCTACTCTGGGAGATAAAAGTATCTCCAGATTATTACTTTGTGAGAACAGAATGGGAACAAGGATCAGAATCAAAACAACCAATATTCAGAGTACAACACTTAAAGCAAGGCCAGGTCAGTAATTCCTCACATTTTCTCCAGTGCCAAAGTACTCCTTAAGGAATTTCAGGTTTTGAGAAATCTTGCACTTAACAATAATTTTCCAACATTTAAGACATACAATGATTTAAGCCAGGCAGAATTTCCGATCCTGGCATAAGATAACCAATATTAATAGTTTTACTCTTTTTAATTCTAGGCAAAGACAAAGGAATATCCTGGTAAAGCTGTGTAAATTTATGATGAATAAATATTTGGTTTCCATTCACTTTTTTAAAATATTGACAATAAATCTTGATCTCCTCCTGCTATTATGGCACTGAAGGAATTCTGGAATGGATGCAGTCTCCTGCCTCCCTGGCACCTCTCAGATCTGTGTCCAGCTCACAATCGCCACATCTGGCCCTTCTGAATCCCACACTGTCACATCCCAGCGCCCCCTCCCTTCAGGGCTAAGGTCTAACTCCAGGCAGGCAACAGCAGCCCCAGCCCCCCACCCACATCTGATGCCTGCCTTGCTCTCCAGCCCCATCACCCCACACACTGTGTCCTTCAAAATCACCCACAGTTCTTCACAGGCCATGCCATTCTGTCATATTTGCTCAAGACACCTTTCTCCCACCTTGTCCACCCAGGAAATCCCTATATATCTTTTAGGTATTAGCACTGACACGCCAATAAAATTAAGTAATTACCTCAGGAGACAGGTCAGAGCAGATTTCCATTTTTATTTTATGTCATATGTTATTTACATAATTTAAGGATCAAAGGCCATCCACTTTAAGAAACTTCACCCTCTTTCTCCCCACTAAGACAAAAATGACTTGGATATTACTAATAATATATTTTAATGTAATATAAAACCTATTATACTGCATGACATTTATGGGTTTGCAAGTCTCTCTCTTCCTCTAAGCTCCTTGATGGCAAGGATCATGACTGATTCATCCCATTCTTTCTCAAACCCAACACAGTGACCCAAACACACAAGGTGCTCAATAGATGTCTGTTTAATAAACCAGTGAATAGTCTCTGAGAACCTAGGTTGATCCCTTCATTACTGCTGCCTATCACTGGGATACCCCAGGCAACTCACTTAGGCTCCCTAGGCCCTGGTATCCTGTCTCACAAGGTTTTTGTGGGCATCAAATGAGATGACCCACCAGGAAGCACTTCATAAACTCCAAAGGTAAAACACCAGCCTTCTATGTCCTTGTTATTATGAGGTGTGCTGAGGAAGGATAGGAAGTATCACCATCAATGGGAACAGCGGCTGCATGCAGGGTGAGTGGCATGACAGGGAAACGTGCAGATGGAATCCTGGTGAACCTGAAGAAGGATGCCGGGGCATGTCCCATCCAGTCCACCTTCAAACTCTATTTCCAACTCTCCTCCGCCCTGCATCCCGCCCCCACGTGCCTTTGCTCCCACTGCTGCAGTTGCCTCTAGGGGTCTTCCTGTTTCCACTCTTGCTCTCCAACCTGTTCCCCACAGCGAGATCGCTGATTCACATAAATCCAATCCCATTACCTTCTTGCTTAGAATCATTTAAGAGTGTCCTGTTGTGCAGAGAATGAAATCTGGCAGCCATCCTCCATGGCCCTGCATGCTCTGGACCCCCAAGTCTTCACCCTGATTTTAGGAAACCTCGCACCTCCCCCTGCCTTGTTCATCACACTCCCATTGGAGTCCATGCTGTCAGGGCTCAGGACATGGCCTGCCGAGCTGATTGCTGCTTCCAGACTCTGCATGAGCTCTTCCCTCTGCCCCAAACACTCTTACCCTGGCTCCTCTTTCTTTAGGAACCTTCTCAAATATCACCTCCTTAAGAGGTCTTCCCTCACCATTGAAGTCAACCCTCTGTTATTCTTTCACACTGTGTCCAGTTTATTTCATCTCTACCACTAATAACCACCTGTATACTTTTGTTTACTTGCTGTCCTTCTCTCTAGAGAGCTACGGGAAAAGTTACTTCACAAATTTTTCTCTGCTTGGAGATAATATACATAAGGCATCAATAAGTGTATCTGGCAGGGCAGGCATTATATAAGTGTTCATTATTACTGTTTCGAATATTATTACTCAATTATGAGTCCCAGAGGAGGGAGCTGACCCAATGTCCAGTTGAATGGTAGGAGGTCACAGATCACCAAACAGTCAACAAAGGAACAGCCAAGGATGCTCAAGGCCCTCCAGCCCAGGTGAGTTCCTGGAGGCAGGACTGTCTTTGCGCTCTGCAGCCCCTCCCTCCCAGCCCCCAGGACAGGACTCACGCTCGAGCCTGTGGTGTCATCTCCCACAGGCATAGCCTGGCAGCTCCTGAGGGTTCTGAGACATGAGAAGCTCTTGACAGCTCCTGGAGTGTGACAACAGTGGAAATCTTCTAGCGCTGATGGGCAGATTTCAAAGCCTGTTTCTAAAAATGGCTGTTAATAGGGTTTTTTTCCTCCACACCATCTATATTTATACCTGTCTTATCAGGGGGCAATGGCATTGCTGTTCACTGTTCTGTGACCTGAAGTGATTTCCCCAGTTAAAACAAGTAATTATGGGGTGGGAAAGACCAAAAATAGAAGAGATAACAAAGGGAGAGTGTGATATGAGGGCTAAGCTCTCTGTCAAATGCTTTGTCTTCATGACCGTATTACTACAGAAAAAGACACAAAACCTGAAATGAAGGTGGGAGTCAGGAGCAGGTCTACTCTTCAGAAATGGACACCCAACATATGTCCATGTTCAATATTAAAGCAATCCCTTTCTATGGAGAGACACAAAGGCATAGTCAATGAGGCTGACTCAGGCACTATTTTAGGAGGGCAGACAAAGTGCTACCTTTCAAAGGCAGCATGTCTAAGGGACAGACACCATCCGAAAAGGGCCAGAGCCACCCTCCTGAACTCAGTCCCTGGGCAGAACATCCAGCCCCTCTGGGCCTTTGAAACCTTAACTATAAAATCATGCTAATGTGTTACCTGCTCCGAGATGGAGGGCTAGAGAAGATGACCTATTAATAGTCTTTTGGGGGATGTTCATCCTGAGTTCTAACAGATGCTCATGTAAAATGTTTTTAGGCAAGTATTTATTAATGACCCACAGCAGAGTATATGGAGACTGTAGAACTCTCTTAAACTCTGTCCATTTTGGCTGCCAGCTCGGTAGAGTGGGCCATGCCCGATTTAGCTGGATTTGAAGCAACATTTTAACTTCTATGCTCAACCACCATAGCAGACTTATGAGACTGAGAGTGTTACAGACAGAGACCAATGGACTGGCAGATAAACAGATCTGCTAAATTTGGATTTGTTTTTAAGAGTTCATTTTTAAAAGCTTGGTTAAAATGTGCCAAAATGTTCTGAGAAAATCATAAGATTCCTGCAGGGTATGATGGTGGCCACTCCCTTCCACCCCAGTCTCAACTTCCAAAAGTACAAGCTCCTCACATGGCTCTTGAGTTTTCTGCTGCTAGAGACATTTTTATTTAAGTTTCTTTTTTTTATCTAGACCATCCAATTTAAGCTCTGTCAAGTACAGAGAAATTATCATAATGTCTCTACCCAAGCTGCCTCTTCCCTAATTCCTCTCTTATCAAACCTCTGCCCAAATCAGATATATCTATGCCAATGGAAAATGAATTTGGATCTCTTGGCTTTCCCTTCTCCCTCAGAATGGATTCTCTAAGAGGGCAGGTCCACAGTCTATGGTGTGATGCCTTGTGTTAGGAATGGAGCATAAGCTTTAGAGACGTGGATTAACTGAGAATTAACTAAGCACTTACAATGTGCTTGACATGTATTATTTCACTTAATCATTAGAATACCCTGTGAAGTAGGTATATTTTATTATCATCTCCCTTCCCAGATGAGAAACTGAGGCTTAGAGAAATGAAGTGGCATTCCCAAGATCCCCAAATCTAGTGAATGACAGAGTTGGAACTACAACGTTGGTTTTTTTTCTGACTCTGAATCCCAGACTGCAGACTGTGTCCTATGCTGCATACTATCTGGTCCAGGCCAAGCCCCTGGGAGGCCACAGACAATCCATTTCAGCTGACTACTTTCCCTCAGTCTCCAAAATCCTTTAACCTGTTGTTAGTTTTAGCAGGTCTAAATCTAATGTCTTTAAAGCAGTTTCAAGGATGAGAATGAATAATTTCATTATAGAGGTGCTGTTCTTTAGAGGAAGTGTATCCGGCATAGCATCAGAGCAGATGACTCTCTTAAAGAAATGGATTCCCAAAATGCATATGACCAGAATAAAACATTTCTGCTGGCTTTCAAAATCCTCCAAGTCCCATGGAGAGATCTAAATATGATTTATATTGCCACCATCTTTAAAAAATTTTTTGGAATATTTATTTATTTTTGAAGGAGAGAGAGAGACAGAGCATGAGCAGGGGAGGAGCAGAGAGAAAGGTAGACACAGAATCCAAAGTGAGCTTCAGACTCTGAGCTGTCAGCACAGAGCCTGACACGGGGCTCAAACTCACATACTGTGAGAGCATGACCTAAGCCAAAGTTGGATGCCTAACCGACTTAGCCACCCAGGCACCCTTGTCACAATATTTTTAGAAGAGCTAGCAGACAGGATTGTACACTATCAGTATTCACCATAGTGGTTTCTGATCTGTCCAGGAGGGAATGTGAAAGAGATTCATGTAGTTAATGATTGTTGAGGGTACTACAGAGAAGGCATTGTAGCTGGCCATGTGATGCCACAGACGTGGTCCCGGCTCTGTGGATGATATCAAGATGGAGACAATCACGCATACTATAAATGTATACTGAGGACAAATGTAGAAAAAAGCCATAACTGCATAAGCTAAATGCCAAAGGAGTGTAAAGGATGAATGAGTCCCTTCCATGTGGCATTATTAAGGAAGGCAGTGTGGCGGAGGTAGCCCTGGAGAGCACAAGTACCCATGTGCCTCTCATTACATTGACCTACTGAATTCAACTTCCTGCTTACTAACTGGTCCTGCCATCACCCCTCTTACACTGTAAGCTCTCTGAAGGCAAAAGAAGGTTGTATTTACCTTGGATTTCCACTGCCTAAAAAATATATTGAGCAAATGTTGCTTGAATAAATTTGATACACAAATGAGTCTTTGGGAGAATAACACACACTTAAAGAGTAAAGAGAAGGCATCCAGTGATCTTTAAAGTTCCCTCCAAACTCTTGGAGAGTCTGATCTAACAGAGCCAGTGGAGGTGGTATCAGTCCATTAGGGGTTCCACGACAGGGAATGCCCTATCAGTACCTCGCAAGACCCCAGAGCATTAGACTGCATGGTGCCAGCCTTAGGTGAGAGGGCACATGCAGACCGGAAGTGGCTGTGCAACATGAGGGTGGGGTGGTTGGCGGAGGATGCAGAACTATAACCAGACAGCCTGGGTTCAAGACCCAGCTCTGCCACTATAATCTGCATGACCTTGGGCAAGTTATCTAACTCAGCCAACCTCCTTGTGCCTCTGTTTCCTCATCTGTAATATAACAGTGTACTTTACAAGGTTATGGTATTATATGAGATGAGTTGATGCATTAAAACTGCTTAGAACAGTTCTGGGCACACTGTATGCCCTAAAAAACACTAGCTCATATAATTGTTTCTTGAATCCCCTCCACAAGGCACTCCGCGATGGAAGGAAATTCAGTACAGTAGGAATCTGGCTTGGAAAATTCAACACGTCCTTCCAAAACCAGAGAAAGAGAGAATAGAGGCTGTCTAGTGTAAGTGGAGATCCAGCTCCACCTTATACAATGAAGGCATTTGGCTCCCTTTCTTTCTTCTGCTGGGAAAGTCATGGGACATCTCAGCAACTCAGGAGGGATGTGAACTTGTGCAGACAGTGGCTCCCTCCTTTTGTTTTCTGAAAGAGCAAAACAAAACAAAGGGCCCAGTAGGGTCTGCCCTCTCCAGAGTTCCACACCTTAGGGGAGTACCTTTTAGGACCAAGAGTGCTGTGGGCTTCATGTAGCTCTACTACCCAACAACAGTGCAGAACCCAGACAAAATGCTTTTAAAAAAATAATATTCTCAAGTTGCTAATCTTTTAAAAAAATAATATTCTCAAGTTGCTAATCATTCAATTCAATTCTATAGTCCCTCCAGCTTTCAATAAAACTTTTAAAAGCAAATGCAGCTTTGATTTTCTCTTATTCAAGTTCCTCTAAGCTGACGATCTTTCCATCAAATAGCCCTCTCCTCAAATGACTGGGTACATTTTACTCTTTACTCTGTCCCTTTTGGTCGGAACTCTGTTTTTAGCAGGCTGCCAGGCAACCATTTGGGTACAGAATGAATGGATGCTTTTAACCGCTGACCTTAGCTCCCCAACAGTAGGGTATCCCTCAGATTTTCATCACACCGTCATAGAGCATCTTTTGTGCTCTGTATCAGAGAGGCAGTCAGACATCACCCCAAAGGATTTCCCAATGTACTTTCCACACATCAAAGTGAAGTTCTGCAAGCAGACTAGAGTCCGTGTCCTTGCAAACAAAAGTGCTGCACATTAGTGATCCCTCTGCAACGGCCATAGGAATGAAAGGCCTTTTTTGCCACAAAACGGGCATCTGGAAAGCAGAGGGTAGATAATAAAAGAAACCTTTGGTAGACATGGCAAAAATGCAAAGTAAAATAAAGCTGTAACCCCAGAACCTACAAAGGTCCAAGGGGACCAAGAGAAACTATAAACAGGGAGACTAGAGATGAACGTGAAAATGTATCCACAGACACTCCACACAGACAGCCCAGAGTTGGACTGGCTGAGATGCCAGCTGGTTTGTCTGAGCCAGACAACATTTATGTATGAGACGTGCCCTCCAGCATCACTATTTCCATGATCTAGATATTGCTGTTTATAATCATTTTTAGAACAGGTGGCAGGGTTCCTATGTTGACATTTTATTACATGAAACTAAACATATTGCCTCTAGAAGGTAACTAATGAGTAGGCAAACCTTGCAATAAGACTATTTTTACAGGGATTTCCACAGAATAAGAATGCCACTCCTGTGTTAGAGATGGGCCATAGTGATAGTGGCCCATAGAGGTGGCCGTAGTGAACCACACTCCAGACAGAGGTAATCCTGGGCATATACCCACTACACAGGGATAGAGGCACCAGGGTGAAAGATGGGGGCTTTAGTGAAAAGGGAAGTAAGAGGAAGGAATCTCAGCAGATGTGTCTCTGAATGATTCACTCATCCAATAACTGAGCACTAAGTATGGGCCAGACACTGTTCTGAGTACATCAATGATCAAATAAGACAAAAATGCCTGTCTCAACAGAGCTTATGTTATAGTAGGGAAATACAAACAATAAACTAGAGATGTATTAGGTGAGGTAATGACATAGTACATTGGGAAATATCAAACACTATGGGAGGAAAGTAGACCATGTTCAGGAGGACCAGGAAAACTGAAGGATATTCACAACTGCATCTGGTGGGGCTGAGTAGCTCTGACTACAAAGGGGAGATGGCTTGAAGAATGCAAGGGTGTTGGCCATGTGGCTATGGAGGGGACATGTGTTCACAGAAGGGGGATTAGCCCTGCAAAGAGTAACAGCCAGGAGGCCAGCTGGTTTGGGCAGTGAGTGAGGCTGAAGAGTAGCAAAGATGAAGTCAGAGAGGGTCAAATCAGCCAAGGTGTTCTAAGGACTCACTTTGTGGGATCTGAGCAGAAAAGTGATGTGACCAGACAGTTTTAAAAGGATCACACTGGCTGTGTGGAGTAAACAAGAAGAGCTCAGGTGGTAGCAAGGACACCAATTATGAGCCTGCAGCTCATCCAGCTAAGGAATGTTGGTGACTTAGGTCAGGGTGGGACCCATGGTTGGCAGGGATTGGATTCCAGATGTAGTCCAAAAATAGAGCAACAGAACTATTTGGTTGACTGGACGGGCAGTCTGAAAGAAAGAGAGTGGTTGAGGATGTGTGCCAGGTTTCACTCTCCCAATATGGGGTTAAGAATCAGAAGGAAAAAAACTGGAAGGTAGTAGACAAATGAGGAGGCTCCCACAAAATCGAGACATGAGATGATAGACTGAAGAGGGCTGGTGGTAGTAAGGATGCTGAGAAACTAATGGATGTTAAAGGTTGGGGTAAAAGTGACAGTAAAAAAGTTAAAGTTTCAGATAAGCATTTTGTGGCAGTTTCCCCAATATCCATTCTCTCTTTCCTTAACGGTGTAGCTGCATATATGGATGCCTGGCTGAAGATTACGTTTCCCAGGTTCCCTTGCAGCTAGCTGTAGCTTATGACCAAGTTCTGGCTAGTTGAACATGAGTGGAGATGATTTATTCCATGCTCAATCTGTGACCTTAAAAGACATTTCTCCTTCCCTCTGCCTTCTGGAAGAAACTGATGGCAGAGGCCAGAGCAGCCATTTTGGACAATGAAAGGTAAGATGTACACTGAAGATACAGAACAACAAAATTAAGCCCTGCAATTGTCTATCCTGACTTGTGGATAAGAGAGACACACCCTTCTATCTTATTCAAGCCTCTGTATTGTGTTTGTTTTGTTACAACTGCCTAATCTTTAGCCAAACTAATACGGGTTCTGTTAGCCATTCCAAGCACAAAGCCCGAACAGCAAATGTTTTCAATCCCATGAAGCCAGAATGATATTCAACAAGGTGGGATTTAATTCCAACCTGCCTCTGCTTGTTTGTTCTTAAAATATTGGAATGATAGTTGAGCTTCACTGCCCTGAGTCACTGCACAAGAAGCTCAAGTGTAGAGTGAACTGCCGCTAATGGAAATGGTGTTGACTTCCTAACCTACTGCTTCTCTGTCAGTCAGGGGTGACCAAGGCAACATCCTGTCCAAAGCAGAGGTCACAAAGACACATGATGTTGTCTGCTTTGGGGGCAGAAAACAGCATCACCAACAAGTTTCTAAATCTCCATACCAGCCAGACATTATCTCCTGATTGATCAGCAAGACAAGTATGGCACCGGCTCCCCTCATGCAAAGGGGACAAGATCAAGTTCTAAGCTGGCACCAAATACAAACATATAGTTTAAACAAAGGCAAATCCTAGCTATGTGAGAATCTAATGACTCACCACTGGAAACAAGAGATTCAGCTGCAATGCTGCACTGCTGGCCACCGAACATTTACACAGTCACTAACCTACATGCATCAGGTCCACGTAGGAAGGCAGTAACCTGCATACACCTTCAGTGAAATGCCCTGAAGTCTGGGGAGGGAAGGGTCAGTAGGTATACTTCCTCCAAACAGGCCATTGGTAGGCATTTCTCCAGGCAAGAAGAGTATTAGGCTACCTTTAAAGTAGCAGCACTAGGATTAATAAAGTTGAGAGGAAAGGGATCACAACTCCACTGAGGTCATTTAAAGAGCATCTATTCATTGAGCATCTCAAGTTAGACACAGAGAACACTATGTGACAAAACAGAGCCTGTCTGCATGGTGTTCAGGGTCTAGTGTGGAAGACACCCCCGTCAGCCATTATCAAAGGGTGCTCAGTGACAAAAGGAAACAAACACAGAAAGATAAGCCAAAAGCAGGGACTCAAATCTAGTTTGAGGAGTAGGGAATAGGAAGGCCCTCCCCAAAAGAGGGTATAAGTACAGGTGAGGTCAGACATGTTCTGAAGGCCCACTTGCTACCTGAACAGAATGGGGATGATAACCTGCCCATGAAGATAGCCCTATAAATAGGGGTTGACAGTTGCCTATTTAATGTAAGTAAAATATCTTGTATCTTTTACAGGGTATCTTGTAATATGTATCAAATATCTGCCTTGTTGCCACAGTCAACATGGGTAATAGAAAAGGTCCTTATGAGCAAATCAGAGGACTCTAGATGCTGGCGAGGATGTGGAGAAATGGGCACCCTCCTACACTGTTGGTGGCAATGTAAACTGGTGCAGCCACTCTGGAAAACAGTGTGGAGGTTCCTCAAATAATGAACAATAGAACTCCCCTATGACCCAGCAATAGCACTGCTAGGAATTTACCCAAGGGATACAGAAGCGCTGATGCATAGGAGCACATGTACGCCAATGTTCATAGCAGCACTCTCAACAATAGCCAAAACATGGAAAGAGCCTAAGCGTCCATCAATGGACGAATGGATCAAGAAGATGTGGTTTATCTATTACGATGGAATACCACATGGCAATGAGAAAGAATGAAATCTGGCCATGTGTAGCGACATGAAAGGAACTTGAGGGTGTTATGCTGAGCAAAATAAGTCAGGCAGAGAAGGACAAATACCATACATTTACATGTATAGGAGGATTAGGAGGAACTTAACGGAGGACCATGGGGGAGTAGAAGGGGGGAAATAGTGGGGGAGAGGGAGAGAGGCAAAGCATGAGAGACTCTTGAATGCTGAGAACAAATTGAGGACTGATGGGTGTGGGAGGGAGGAGGGGTGATGGGCATGGAGGAGGGCACTTGTGGGGTTGAGCACTGGGTGTTCTATGGAGACCAACTTGACAATAAACTATTTGTAAAAAAGAAAAAAAGGAGAGAGAGAGAGAATTCAGGGTTACCACGGAGGAGGAGGAGCTAACCAAATCTGGAATGGTATTCCCAAACCTCACGGGTTATTGATGCCAACGTAACGCACATGACCATGTGCATTAATAACTATTGTTGTTCACTAATAAAAATGTAAAGAATTGTTTAATAAACTCAGCATAATAAACAGAAAAAAAAAAGAAGAGGTCCTTATGTAAATCTTAGAAGAAAGGTATAATGGTAGTAAAACAGGAAACAGAAATTGATGTACCACTGAATTTGCATCACTGAGAAAACCTAAACTCCAGTAGGGAACTCAGAATCATCTAGTTCTAATTCTGTCATTATTAGGAATATGCCTAAATCAGCCAAAGCAGATGTCAGTGAGAACTGTCATCGCTATTCAGTGGACTGAAAATCAGGAGGTAGGCTGCTTCTGTCCACTTCTGCAAACAGGGGTTTGCAGAAGTCTCTCTGGGGTTACCTTCTCTGCTTGTCCCTTCATCTGAAACTGAGGTGCTGAATGAGAATAGTGATTTTCAAAAATTTTTTCTTTACAACAATCCATAGTGAAATTCAGCATTTCACATGAAGACTTAGTACTTTTTTTGTGTGAAATTTAATGCATTTGCTGTTTTTCTGTTCTATTCTAACCCATTTCTTTAAAATAAAAATTCCGGTTAGACCCACTAAGCTTAACTTAATGTTCCAAAATCTGTGACCTGTAATCTGAAAACTTGCAGACTAAGTCATCTCTAAGGTCCCCTCCACTCCCTGGAAAGTGTCAACATGATCATCGAATATTTCAGTTCTTTCAGTTTGCAAAATGATTTCACAGGCAGCTCCCATGATCCTCACAGCAGCGGTGCGACCTGGGCAGAGGGGCTCATGAACTCATCCCAGATCACACAGTGAGATTAGGACAGATCTGGAATCAGACCCAGTCATATCAGAACAGCAGTGAGGCTCGGCCCATTCAGCAGCTCCTCTTTTCCCCGAGAATTCCATCTCCCGACAATGTGCTGCCCTCAAGCTTCTTCGGTGCTTCTCCTGACATATCTAAACTGGGATGCAAATCTAGCAAACACATTCCCTATGCTATAGTCTACCTCCTTATGACTTATTTATTTTATAACTGGAGTTTGCACCTCTTAACCTCCTCTACCTATTTCACCCATCCCCCACGCCCCTCACCTCCAGCAACAACCACACTTGAAACTAATAGAATATTAGATGTCAACTATACTTCAATGAAAAAAAAAAGTTAAAAATTTAAAAAAATCTCATAAATACATTCCAAGAATGTAATGCTAATTTTCATGTTTGTGTCCTTGCTAGATCTTTCAGGAAACACCCCATGCAAGCCACAAATGCATGAAACTCAGCCCCTGCCCTGGAGGAGCTCACAGATGAGCAAAAAACAAAATCCACCCACAGACCCACCCACCAAGCCGGGTTCCCTTCCAAGCTGCCTTCCTCTTATTTTCTCCGTGATAACCCCAGTTGTTTTGTTTAAGTCAGCAAGGCTCCCCATCTGGCTGATGGAAAGTGCACGCTTCAAGCCTTCCCTGGAGACTGTCGGAGGGCCCGGAGGGCCTGAGGTCAGCAGGACTAGCCGGGAGGGGCACTGCAGGGGGAAGTGAAGGGCGTCAGCAGCAGCGCCCTGCAGTGCCGTTCCTTCCACTGCTGCCCCTCCCACCGTCCCAAGGGGGTGTGGGGGATGCCAACAGATGCCTCCTGCATCACCCCAGACACCCTCCTCACGCCAGACCAGCATCACGTGACTTCAAGGATATACAAAAAGCTTAAATATGATGAAAGAGTCAGGTCCCCTAGTTTTATGGACAGCGTCTCATTTATATTATTTAGGAGAAAAAAAATTATATCAGGGACAAGGGGAGTGCTTTTAGGGAACCGTGAATAGCTAGGGCTAAAAAAGAAGACATTTAAGACTGACTTTCTTCCTTCCTTCCTTCCTTCCTTCCTTCCTTCCACATTCACAAAGCAGTAAGTGCTGACTGATAATATGCTAGTACTTCTTTTTTTTTTTTTAATGTTTTTTATTTACTTTTAGGAGAGAGAGAGAGAGACAACGTGAGTAGGGGAGGGTCAGAGAGAGAGGGAGTCACAGACTGAAACAGGCTCCAGGCTCTGAGCTGTCGGTCAGCACAGAGCCCGACGCGGGGCTCAAACCCACGAACCGCGAGATCATGACCTAAGCGAAAGTCAGACGCTTAACCGACTAAGCCACCCAGGCGCCCCAATATGCTAGTACTTCTAAGGCACGTATGGCCAAAACATTTGGAGTCTGTGGTGGGAATTTACTGTTTTGTTTTCCAGCACCAACCCCTCCTTTGTCTGATGACAGGGCACAGATTTACTGTGGAGAAGCCACATGCCCTTACTCAAAAACACCTGGTATGAGTGGCACTCCCTTAAACTCTATCTTTAATTCCAGGCGTGAATCCTGACTGGCTTAAGTTATGGCAGTCAGTTTGAGAATAGGAAAGGAATTCAGAGTTGATGAGACAGAACTCTTTCCTTGAGGCTTCAGAGAAAGTATCCTTCTCTACCAGGAGAAAGTGTTTTTCTACCCCTGGACCATATGGCATGAGAAAAGGAGACAGGAGATTATGGCAGCACTGAGGCTAAAGACTCCTCTGGAAGAAGCCTGAGGATAAAGCTGACATTGCAGAAGTAGAGAGCCAGAGTGCACCTGCACCCTTAGAGATGCCAGCTGGACTGCTTGGTCAAGCCTTGCCTGCAACCCTTCCTCTAGATATTTAGGTAAAGAAGGCTTTTGTTGTTTAAGCCAGTTTGAGTTGGCTTTTTTTTTTAACACTTGCTACCAAAGTAATTAAAATTCGTAAAACACCTTAAATATCCCAAAGTAGTAATATACAAAGGACTTAAGGTTTCTTTTGCGAGAGGCAAAGTGGTGTGATAGGGAAAGACTGAAAGATTTTTTTTTTCGTAGTTTCTATTAAGTCTGCAGTAAAGAAACCCAATATTTAGCGTCTGTATAATTGTTCCTATTTCCCAAAAACTCCTTTCCACATGTATCTCCCCACCTGAATTTGACAATCCGGAGTCAAAGAAATTGTTAGAAATACTTAGTTTGGGGGCGCCTGGGTGGCTTAGTCGGTTAAGCGTCCGACTTTCGCTTAGGTCATGATCTCGCGGTTCGTGGGTTCGAGCCCTGCGTCGGGCTCTGTGCTGACCACCGGCTCAGAGCCTGGAGCCTGTTTCAGTCTGTGACTCCCTCTCTCTGACCCTCCCTGCTCACGCTGTCTCTCTCTCTCTCTCTCCTAAAAATAAATAAAACATTAAAAAAAAAAGAAATACTTATTTTGTATAATTCCTTATCAAGTGCTTTATATAGTTTAAAGTATCATTTCAAATTCAGTAAGTAACTTAATTGTCACAATAACCAAATGAGGTAGGAATGGTGGTCTCATACTACCATTTTAAGCAGCGGAAAGTTGAACCTCGTAGACAGTAAATGAGATGCCCAAGTTAATCTGAGGAGATGTGGGGAGACAGGCCTCAAACCCAAATGTCTTGCTTCCAGGGTGTTAGCACCAGTGATACTAAACTTGACTTCCAGAAACAAATGTGTGCTCTTAAGCACCACGCTCTGGATTCCAGAAGCAGAACCAGAACTGACTAGCTGGTGACCTTGAGCTACCTCCCTCTGGTTTGTTTCCTCATCCGTCAAAGGAGAGGTTTGAGTTTGGCTCTCTGATGCCCCATCAAGGTCTAAAACCTCTTTAATTCTAGACTTTCTTATTTCCACTCTCAAATTAACCTTTTCCTCAGAATAATAATTACAACCTTAGCTGACATTTGTTCTCATTGGGTGTCAGGCACGGTGCTAAGAATTCTGCCTCCATTTTCTCTTTAAATCTCACAACACGCAGGAGACAACTGTATCTCATTTACGGATAAGAAAACGTAAACCTGACAGAGGTTAAATGAACTGCCCAAGACCAACAGAATTAGTAAGCTTCAGAGGAAGATCTGACCCCAGGCTGTACCGGCCATGAGGACATTAACCCAGCCTTTATTGTTCTTGTAGAAGAAATAAGGTCCCCTGCATGACTGGTCACCTCTTTCCACGCAGAAAAGGGGTGGGGTGGGAGAGCCAAACCGAGTTACACCAAGCCTCTGCAAGGCAAAAATGGAAAACCGCCGGAAGGGCGCCTGGGAAGATCCAACCCGGACCCAGGGGGCGGGGCGCCCCTCCCCGCCAGCCTCAGAATAGCAGCTTGGGCCACCCTACCCTCCGGGACCATTACCTTGTTGAGATGCGGGTTCCTGGTAACATCGTATCCGCGCTTCTTCAGAGGCACCAGGCGCGGCGCGCCGGGCTTGGAGTGGCAGCCTCGGGCGAGTGCGGAGGGCGCCCAGCGCGGGATGGCCCCGCAGGCCCGGCCCCGCAGGAGCGCCAGCCGTGCGCCCGTGCCCAGCGCGGCGCCCATGGTCCTTGCGCAGACCTGGCACCGGGGAGAAACCAAGGTCAGGGGCGCCTGACAGCCACCCAGGAACCACGCGTGCCGCAGGGCACTGAGTCTGAGCCGGGGCTGCTCCCCGGGTAAAGAGCAGAGGATCGGAAGGGTGAAGGGCGCTAGCCCCCGCCCCTCCTCGGCGGCCACCTGCGCCGCTCTCCCAGCTCGCTCGCGGTGCGCAGGCCTCGTCAAGCCCCCGGCAAAGCGAAAGCAAGCCCAGGAAGCAGATCCGGTGCGGTTGACCTCCCGCGCCCCCCCGCCCCCATCCTCGCGAGGAAGAGGCAACTGCTCGGCAAGCTGCCCACCCCCGGACCTCCAGCCTCGCTCAGTGGCTTTGCCTCGATCCCCTCATTCGCCAGCCCACCTGTGCTGCGCCCAGAGCTGATGTCGCAGGCGGAGCAATTTCCTGCGGTCCGGGGTTCGCCTCCTGCCAATGGCTGGATCTCACCCGCAGCCGCGAGAGCGCAAGGCTCCTGCGTTCTGGAAAGAGGTTCCTGAACCTCTGTTCGCAATGCGGGGCTTTCCCCGAGGACGCGCGTGGAGCGCCTCGTAATCGTGCGCACGTGCCTCCCCAGTGCCTGAATGCAGCTCAGATTGCCTCCAGAGCCGCTTCATCTTGCCTAATGAGCCGCTCCATCTTGACAAACTGAACGCCCAGAGTGGAGTTAGCGTTTAGGGATTAACGTACCCCCTACTCTCTCACCTTTTCAGGGAGGCCCTGGCTTTGGGATTCAAAGTAGAAACCTGCAGACACTCAGTGCTCAGGGTTGCTTTGCGGTGCTCAGTACAAAAGCCATTAGCCACATGTGGTTCCATAAATTTAAATAAATTAATTTAAATGACATAAAATTAAAAATCCAGTTCCTCAGTTACACTAGCCTGATTTCACTGGCACGCAGTAGCTGTGGGATGAGCGAGCACAGGTTTGGAACATTTACATCTTTGCAGGAGGTTCTGTTAGATGCTACTGATATAAGATCGGCAGCTACCAGTAGGGCTCCTGTGGAGTCTGTCATAGATTGCTGTGGACAGAGGCCTTGAGGTCATCTAGTCCTGAACTTAACTTTACATTCCTTTTTTTTTTTTCTAGGAGAGAGAGAGAGAGAGAGAGAGAGACAGCGTGAGCAGGGGAGGGTCAGAGAGAGAGGGAGTCACAGACTGAAACAGGCTCCAGGCTCTGAGCTGGCAGTCAGCACAGAGCCCGACGCGGGGCTCGAACCCACGAACCGCGAGATCATGACCTAAGCGAAAGTCGGACGCTCAACCGACTAAGCCACCAAGGCGCCCCTAGATTCCTTTTAAAGCAAACATTTCATCGTATGTAGAATAAAATTCAAACTCTGTGATGTCTGTGGGTTATCCCACAGCCGGGCTCTTGCATACTTCTTCAGGCTCATCCTACTCCAATCTCCCTCTCACTGCACTGTGGCCACACTTGCTCCTTTTTGTGCTCAGAGCCCCCACCCCCACCCCCCACCCCCTCCGCACCCAATCCCTTCCCACCTCAGGGCCTTTGTATTTACTATTACCTCTACTTACAGTGTTCATTCTCTCAGGTCCCCACTAAATTGTCAACTTAAATCCCTTTTTCCACTTCATCTGATGTCAGCCTCCACTATACAGTGAAGGGTTTTTCCCTTCCATTGTTGCAGCCGGTAGTTAGCTCATTTCTCTGTTTATTTATTTATCTCCACCTAGAATGTAAGCTTCTTGAGGAAGGCCCTTTGCTTGTAAACCCCTGTATCTCCACTGCACAGCTTGACTGCCCAATAAATAGGTGGGTGAATGAAGGAAAGTGACAGCCACTTTCATGAAGACTGGACTGGAAAGGAGACTGAAGGAGATTCTTCCTGAGGGCGAGGACAGGATCCTGACTCCAGGCAGGGGCCACGGCAGACACCATGAACTCTGGAACTATACGTTTACATAAGCCTATAAATGATCTTTGAAAAAAAAGAATTTTGTTTGGTTGCAACCAAGAGCATGAATTGATACTTTCCTCTCAAAACTGTTTTTATAGTTGGGCATCTTCCCACCAGTCAACAAATACCTCAAGGGAGTAGATTATGTGTGTGTGTGTGTGTGTGTGTTTCCATCTTTGGTTTCTGACACATAGCAAATCCTCAAAAACTGTTTGTTGAATGAATCTGCCTTTGCTTGATACAATGACCTTTCTCCCTCCTGGAGGACATTTAATAGGTAACCTCAGTCATTTGAAACTTTGCTGGAAACCAGGATGGAAAAACAAAGCTTTCCAAGCAAGCCAATAATAATTCTTATATAATGTCTTCACTGAAGCATTCACAGTTTACATATGAGAGTCTCTCACATGTGCCCATCTGCGGCCTCTCTTAACTCTGACATAATTCTGGCAATATCGTTTTTCTTTTGTGCACATGTGATCTTTGGCACAGTAAAGGAGAGGTCCTAGCAGCAGAAGGCAGTAGCAAGGGGAAATGACTGCTCCACAGAGCTGTCTAGAGGCCCAGGTTCTCTCACCATGGGTTGTCCACTCTCCCCAGAAGCACTGACACCACATCAGTGCCCCAGCCAGGGGAGAGGGGGAGAGAGGAAGTGAAGGGCACTCCTTTAGGGAAGTGATGTGTGTAAGTTGCCCATATTACTTGTACTCACGTTCTATTGGTGAAAACTAAGTCACAGTCACATTAAACTATAGGAGAGCCTGGAAAATACTATCTGTAGTGGGAAAGGCATATATTCTACCACCAGTAAGAAGGGGAAAATGGATTCCTGGGGACTAAAATCTACAAGTCTAGATATAATACTTTTATATTAAAGTGCTTGGCATGGAGGAGATACTCCGAAACTATTAGCTATTATTATTGGCATCCATGGTGGTGTCCATCTCTGGTTTCATGACAACTTCTTTACTTTTAGAGCTGAACATAAGATTATAGAGACCAGGTTCAGAGCCATGGAAACTTTCCAGAACTCCTTCTAACTCCCTACAACTCTGAGTTCCCCAGCTAGCCAGCCCTGTGGTCAGGTCCAGCACTAGATAGACCTAACGTGTATCCATAATTTGTCTTGGCCACCCTCCGGTCACATCCCATTACTGACTTCTCCCATGGTTGTGGTACTGTTTCCTGGGGTGGCTGGAAAGGAATGCTATTCCCGTCCTCCCTGGCCAGTTTCCATATTCACAGTGCACTTAGTACCTTGGCTTTTTCATTCTGGTTACAGAAATTTGCATAGCTATCTGTTGCCCCACTAGATTGAGTTCCTTGAGGACTGGAACCACCGTTTGCAATTCTTTGCATGCCCAATACCTGGGACAGTGCCTGCCACCAAGAATGCACTCCATTTGTTTAACTAAATAAAATTGATATGAATCAGATTTGTGCCTAAGCTTCCAAGGAGTTGAACTTGATTGAAACCAAATTTGGTTCATTCATCATAGTAGCTTGAAATTAGAGTTTTAGTTCAGTCAGCTATCTCGAAACTAGACCATTTGTCTTTTGTAAGCAGATTTTAAGGTCTCTACATATGGGTTTAAGAAACTGGAGGTGTGTTAAAAATGAATTTTCAGCTAATTCTCTTGCTTCGCAGATGTGTACTGTTCTACACAACATTTCATGTTCATGATTGCCTTAAAAGAACTCTTTAATTCACATTGCTGCTAGTAATATTTGGAGATACTTCAACTCTACTGTTTATGCCAAAGGAGAATGGTGAGGAATATTTATGCCCTTGTCCTCAGACTCACCGCTCTGAACGCATGCCCTGTACTCTGGGACTTTGCTCACATAGTTTCCTCTGCTTCCAGCACTTGCCATTTAGAGCCCCATCCTTCTTCCCCAACTCTCCCCAATACCACATCCTCCAGCAGGTAAATCTTCCCAGATCCCTCAGCCTGTAGGGCTGTGCTCTCTCCCATACGCTCCCCAAATTCCGTTATTTGCATCTGTCCTATTACACCTTTACAGTCAGTCTCTCTGTGAAGCAATTTGCTTATGTGCCTGTCTTCTCTGAGCCTCAAAGGGGCTCAGAGAAGTAAAAGCAATAGCTTTGAGTTCAGACAGCCTCGACTTCAACCAGTGCTGAACTTGTATAACCTTGGGCATTTTATGCGACCTCTGTAAGCCCTATCATCTTCACGAATAAACCTGGAATTATAATATTACTTCCCACACTGGTTGTTGTTGGATTAATGTATTTGTTTTTTAAAAGCATATTATAATGCACTTCCCACATGCCAGGCACTGTTCTGGAGGTTTACAAATATCGACTCATGCAATCTCATAATATTCTAATGAAATACTGAGCTTGTTATTAAGCTATTTTGCTCAGCTCCAGATCTACCTTTTTATCCTCTGGTTTACAGCTGGTGTGTGGACTATGCAAATCAGTTCTACTTTGGCAGCGGGTTTCCTATTAATTTCTGCCAATAGGGGGCACTCAAGGGAGATGGAAGACCAGAGAAGGGGGTATTTCCTCCGTTTCCAGTACTTGCTTTTTTTCTCTTTCAGTGTCATCGCCCCTACGTCTCCCGCCCCAACCACCCAGCATCAGCGGATGGTCAGCCTCCGCCATTCTCCCACATTCTGAACCAGCCTTACAGGCTGTCCTGGCCTCTTCCCTTTGTTCCTCTAGCCTCAGAGGTGGGAGCTGCTTGCTGTGGTTACCTTCTGTGGTTGCCTCAAAACTCCCTTCTCATTCAGCCTCCTAGCATTTGTCAAACCAGTTCTTTCTGTCAAATTCTTTTTGTTGAGCTACACTTACTGTCAGCTGGTCTTCCTGCCTCGACCCTGCCTGATACGGGTTGGTACAATTATTATCTCCATTTTATAGATGAGGAAACAAAACCTGAAGAAGTGAAATAACTCACCAAAGTGGAGCAGGATTTAACCCAGGCTGTGGAGACCAGGGCGCTTCCCAGGACACTAAGGGCTTATATTTGGGAAGCGCTTAGCCAGGCCTGGTACAGGTGAGCACTCAGTGTACTGCAAACAGTTACCCAATCCCCAATTACCATCCTGATTGTTAACTCCTCGGCCTTGCATCTTACACAACACCTAGCACAGGCTTGTGTGCCATAAAGGCCCCTTGGACCGAACTTGACTCCCAAGTAAGGAAGGAGAAAGTGGCACAGAAGGCTTGAGCTGGAAAAGGATGTGGAGGTAAGAGAGGCCTTTGAGCCTCCCCCCTCCTTCCTTTGGAGCTGTTTCCAAGGTAACTGGTTCTCTGTCTTCTTTTTCCTCCCTCCACCTCCCTGCCACCCTCCCCGTGTCTGATCAGAAGGGAATAAACAGTTCCCTGACATTCTGAAAATGCCACAAGGGGAAATGAAACAGTAATTTTGTTGGGTAACAGAAGAAAACATGTTTCTTATTTTTCTATTGTGCTGCATTCTATATCCTTATTCTTCTGTTGTATTGCCATAATTTTAATACCTAATTTTAACAAGAAAAGGCTATCTTTGAAGTAACCACATTTTTAATAATGGTGGCCACCAGACTCCATTATCCCTGCAGACTGTTATCACAAAAACACTTTGAAATCCTTGTTTATAAACCCGTTCAGGCTTCTACTCAAGTACTTGTGGTAACAAACATAATTGCTTCCAGAGAGAAGGATAGTTGCATTTCTTTCTCATCAGACTCTCTGCCTGATTCTCAGTTACTTCTGTACTAACCCTCAACAAGTTCGTTTCTCTTCCTGGCCTGGCCTACGGGGTCTGCTCTTATTTTCATCGCTGGTTTGGGCCCAAACAATTCATAATCCATTTCATACACCCGCCACTTCTGCCCTGAGACAGAAATTCCGAGAAGAAAACACCCATGACCAGACTAAGAAGGGAGTGAATGAATAATCGGCACTTCATGTGTCTTTTCTAGGCCTCCGGATTTCCCAGAGGTTGTTTTAAAAAATCTATTTTCTGCCCCTCTTGAAATGCTCTATTCAAGCGCTCAGTCCTCTGACAGCCGCCACACCATCTCTCCATTCTGCTCCTGGGCCCCTTGGCCTCCTCTCTCCTCACACAGAAGTTAGACAAAAAGGCAACTGTTCCAAAAAGGCAAGACGAGGAAACAAATTCACGGCAGCAGCTGCTGAGCTAAGCAGCTGATAAGGGGGAACAAATTTGTGCCCTGGGTGTTGTTTGGAGGTCAGGGCAGCGGCCCAGCGGGGTAAGCGGAGGGCGCTTTGTCCGCGGTGCGATCCGCCCATCTGGCCCATTCAGCGTCCCGGGCACCCCTGACCCCTGCCGCTCTGGCTCCTTGCTTCTTCAGCTCCCAGCTTGTTAAACTGTAATGAGCATGTCCTGCCGCTTCCTCGTTGACTTTGCCACCGTCTCGACCCACTTCCATAATGGGGAAAAATGTTTCCCTCTGTTGACAGTTGTATTTCTCAGTGAGACAGAAATCATTGGCTTTCTGGAGGAATCCTGAGGATCGCTCTAGAGTTTGGGTCATTTTTTAATTTTCGGGTTAAAGCCCGTTTTCTATAACTGGTGAGACTGACAGGCAATTCCTAGTGAACTTGGGTTCTCTTCAGCTCCTTATCACTTCAAGTAGTTTTTGTTTTCCCTTCTCTCAAGCTTTAACCACTCAACCCCTCCTCTCAGCTCGAATTCAGCCTCAAATCCCCCCTGTCCCATTCACTGGGCTTTGCCTCAGAGAGATTATAATTTGTTTCCTTTGTGGATTCACCAACTAGAACTTTGGCTTGCACAGTTTATGACTGCGCTGGATTTATCTGTGTCATCCGGAAGCCCACAGAGCTGTGCTCACCGGGCTGTGAAACGAATGTGGATTCTCACCAAAAGGCCTGGGTTTCTCCCTCCAGGTCCCACAGATTGTTCCATGTGGAGCCCACTGGTTTTCAAGAATATGTGCTTCTCAGAGCAGGTGGATTTAATTCTCCTTTGCGTGTACTTTGGCCTTGGATTCAAATCTGAAAACTGGCTTATGAAAGGTATAGTGGAGACGGATCAGGCAGCATCCAGGTGATCTGGACTGGAGAGATGCCCTTTTGCTCTTCAGACATCAGAATTAGCTACACACTTTTTTATTTTTTTACACGCTTGGCCCTGATGATCAAAGTGGTTTTCAGATTGAGCTCCACTAACGTGTTATCTAACACTTTGCACAATTGAATAAGGGATATAAACCAAGGTCGCCGTTTGGGGTTTTTCACCTCAGAGTTTTGCCAATATAAATTTCAAGTTCTTTGTATAGTAGCTGAGAGCTTTCTCTTTGCCCTCAGATACATCTGGGTTTGGATCCCTGCTCTGCCCTTTATTAGCTGTGTGATCCTGGGGGATTTACTTATTCTTTCCGAACCTCAGTTTTCTTGTCTATAAAATTAAGATGATAATAATAGTACTTAATTCATAAGGTGTTCATGAGGGCGAAATATCTGGTACATAGTAAATCTTCAACAAATATTAACCATGATTATTTCTATACTTCCTCTGTATTCCCACAGAGCAATTCTGGGCATGTAATAATTGCCAAATAAACATTGTTTAAATTGCACTTAACTGAATTTTCAAGAGTTCAGTTTTCAAAGGCTCAGTGTAAAATATTGGTATAGCTTTATGGCAGGTAGCCATGGAAGCTGAGTGTTTGGTAAGTTTTAGCTATATTTTAATTGTCACAGATGGAACACACACATACACACACACACACACACACACACACACACATGCACACAAGAGCATAAACCTTTTAGATACTTCATCAGGTTCTTTTAAAATGGGAGCTATGTGACTGTCCCCCAGGCCCCTCCTATCTCATGTTGCTGCTGTGCTCCCTTGCACCACTGGCCTTTAGTTTGCAAACTCTTTTTCCCTCCATCTATCAGATGCCAGGATCTAAGCTCACTCAGACTTTGTGATATCTAAGAGTCTACCCAGAAGAGAAGCAGGTTTTATAACCTGAGCTACACCCATGGCTCCTCCGTTCCCCTCTGCTCCCTAGGGCTGGAGCCACCTGCTCCAGTCCCCAGCACTGCTGGCACTCTGCTCAGATTCCCACTTAGTGGCACTGACCACTACAACTTCTGAAGTTCTCAGGGTGACTGCTTTCTCAGCCACGGCAACCTGAAAAATCTTTGCTATTTATCCTGTCTCTAAATTTCTGTGGTTCCCTGCTTTTTTTCTCTTACTGGACTCTTGATGATTTTTAAAAAATGTTTTATTTATTTTTGAGAGAGAGAGGGAGAGAAAGAATGAGTGGAGGAGGGGCAGAGAGAGAGGGAGATAGAGGATACAAAGCAGGCTCCTCCCTGACAGCAGAGAGCTGATGTGGGGCTTGAACTCATGAACTGTGAGATCATAACCTGAGCTGAATTTGGATGCTCAACCGCCCTGAGCCGCCCAGATGCCCCTCTTACTGAACTCTTTTAAAGAGCTTAGCTCTTGGGTACCTGGGTGGCTTAGTGGTTAAGTGTCTGACTTTGGCTCAGGTCATGACCTCATGGTTCGTGAGTTCAAGCCCTGCCATTGGGCTCTCTGCTGTCAGCACAGAACCTACTTCAGATCTTCTGTCTCCTCTCTCTGCCCTTCCCCAACCTCATGCTCACGTGTGCGTGTGCGCTCTCTCTCTCAAGAATAAACATTAAAAAAAAGAGCTTAGCTCTCTTGGTGGTGACAGGGGAAGGTAGAGATGAAGGTCTAGGATGCCTCTCATTCTTTCAGATTTACCTGGCAGAATGGCATTGGCCCCCATGGACTCGTGCTATAGCTCTGCACTTCTCAGAGCACACAAATGTTCCTGGGGAAAGACAGGGGTGAAGTGGGTTCCAGGACAACCTCCTGCACACTCAGAACCTCTGCTTCCTCCTGTCCGGCTTCTAATTTTAGCCTACCCTGCAGATGTTATTTGTCCAATGTGGTTTTTCTGGAGGAGAGGCACTTTCTCTGTCTAAAGTCAAACTTCAGTTGGCCTACCAGGTTCAAAAGACATATATTTCAGTCAATTGCAATGAGGCCAAAGTTTCTCCTCATGAGTCTCCAATACCTCACACAAATCTGAGATGTGCCCAGACAGCGATATAAATGTCTGAGCACCCTGGCACATTAAAGGCATCTGTCTGCCTGGAGCATGCCGGAAACCTCCAATGGAAGCCATGTGATTCAACAAAACTGCATTCTAACCCCAGCTCTTAACTCACTTGAGATGCCCTGACACCTATCTTTAAAAACCTTTGCTTTAACAAGATGAATGTGACAGAAATGAAGGGAGCATTGGAGTTTTTTTTATAAACTAGGAGAAGTACTGAAGTTGAGTTGAGAACTTTCTAAAACTTCTGGTAATTACAGATTATATGAAATTATATAATTCTAATGTTGGAAAGGACCTCAGAGATCATCCAGGTTTTATAACAAATGAGTGACAGTGCCAAGAATAGAAACTTTGTTCCCCAGAAAGAACTTTTTGGAAGAGAAAGACACTCAGCATCCAGGGAGCAGTGGGATTTCTAATGAAATGAAGGAAATTCTCTCCTTTGAGGAAGAAAACCATTCCTTATGATTAAAAAAGAATGATCACACTCAGCTGCATTATTTTTTCCTACTTTTTAGCTTTTGTCAAGCCTTGTGTTGCAGAAAGGTATTTTCTCCTTTATAAAAAGAAAGTGAGAGATTGGATTGATAAATGATCTACATGCTGAGCACTGGAGCTAGCACAGAGAGAAAATTCACAGAAGTTAGTGAACTCTGAGTTGGGATTTTTGATATAATCACAAATCCCAGCTAGCTCTCATCAAGCCAAGATGAAAATCTTAGACAAAATAAGAAGTGATTGATACAATAGTCAAACTATAGAGACAGCCCAAATGCCCATAGACTGACAAATGGATAAAGAAGATGCAGTGTATATATACTATGGAATATTACTCAACTATCAAAAAAATGAAATCTTGCCATTTGCAATGATGTAGATGGAGTTAGAATATATTATGCTAAGTGAAATAAGTCAATCAGAGAAAGACAAATACCATATGATTTCACTCATATGTGGAAGTTAAGAAACAAAACAGATGAACATATGGGAAGGGAAGGGTAAGAGAAAAAAAGGAAACAAACCACAAGAGACACTTAATAATAGAGAACAACTGAAGGTTGATGGGTAGGGGATGGCTAGATGGGTGATGGGTATTAAGGAGTACACTTGTCATCAGCACTGGATATTTATTGTATGTAACTGATGAATTACTGAGTTCTATTCTGAACCCAATATTACACTGTATATTAACTAAATAAAATATAAAAAAATTTAAAATAAAATAAATAAAATAAAGTAATAATAGAATAGAATTAGTAGAGAGGCTATCAAATTGAAACAATATGTTTGCATTTCTTAAATCTTGCCTATTGATCTGTATACTATGACAGGATATTGAATGTGATTTTTCTTATTACCTTGGGATTTCAGCTGCATCCCCAAGCTAAGGATAATAAATGGTACCCCACATTCTATAAAGGAAGGAAGGAGCCACCAGGCATGGCATCCAGGGTGCTCTAAGGCATGGCCATATGACCTTCTAACTCTCACCCCCAAGGGCAGAAAGCTGGAACCCAGATCTCTTTTGTTGGTGGTAGACAAAGAAAGAAGCCTCGAAGGGGACCACATAGGGTGAGAGGGAAGAGAAGGGAAGCAACAGACTATATGTATACCCTTTTATCCCCCAGAGATTTCCCACTTCATGTGAAACAGGCATAGCTTAGAGAGGATCTTTGAAATGCATGAGAGATTGAAATTTTAAATTGTACCTCACTAAATTTATATCACTTCAAAGTAACTCTGAAGTTTTGAAATCTGCCTGATATTTTCTTGAGTCATGAAGGGGAGACGTGACCAAGCATAACCAAAGATGGAAAAGGATAAAATAGGCATTTCCTTTTGTATTGCACTGGGTTCAACACATTCAATAAATTAGTTACACTAATATTAGTTAATATTTATGCTTTTCTAATATAAGAGTTTGGTTTTTTTAAAATAAGAAAAGCACAATTTTGAGGTAAAGCATGATATTATGTATTCTCAGAGACCATCATATTAGAAAGGGACTGGCTGCTTAGGGCAAATATCCATTGGAAATCCAAACTACAAAATTGTATTAAATGTCAATCACTGAAGCAGGAAGAGTGAAAACAAGCAGTTTTCTTTTTCTTTTTCCTTTCCTTTCCTTTCCTTTCCTTTCCTTTCCTTTCCTTTCCTTTCTTTCTTTCATTTTTTTGAGAAAGAGAGAGAGAGAGCTGGGGATGGGCAGAGGGAAGAGAGAGAGTCTTAAGCACACTGTGTGCCCAGCTTGGAGACAACATGGGGTTTGATCCCATGACCATGAGATCATGATCTGAACCTAAGCCCAAGTCAAGAGTCAGGCACTTAACTGACTGAGCTGTCCAGGCACCCCCATGCACTTTTCTTAATAGCAGACCCCCAACTCTAGATATGGACTGATAAAGAAAGCACAGTGGGACTATTACCTACCCCAGTCCATCAAAATTCCAATAATGCAGCCTCAGATTACTTGAAATGTATAAGAGCTTTGTCACACTGCTGGCTAGATTGAGCTGTTAATAATAGAAGTCCCAAGGTCAGATGAACTTGCTGAAGAGGAAATTAGCTACTTGAACAATTGATTTTTTTGAAATTCCAGAGAATTTCAAACCTAAAGACCTCTATGTTCTTTCATGTCTTTTAATTGTAATTTTGTTCATGTTCATTCATGTTCAGATCATGTTTCTGCTTGTTGACATCTTCATAATGTAGACTTTTCTCTCCAAGGTGTTTGCTCTTGAGTTTGCCATCATCCACACATTTGGTATTGGCATTCTGGGACTTCATTACCAGGAACTTTGAGATGGAACAGAGTCTGTTGTGAGTCAGTGGACACCACTGATCTAGTATTCCATCAATAAAAAAAACCCCAACACTCCAAAAACTCTTATTTAGTTATTTTTACAGCATTGGAGTTTTTAGAGAAACACTAACAAAATGAAATAATATCAAAGTCAGTAAAAAAAAAATTACATGCTAAGGTTAGATTCAATCTCATTTTGCCCAATAGCCCTTCCTTTCTACGCCTATAGATACAGGTCTGCAAAGTGAGAATTCATGTTCTGCTTAGTAATTTTCAACAATTTCAAAGCAAAAACAACCAAAAGAGTGGATTAACTCATTTTTAACAAGATGTGAAAACAAAAAAGGTCCATTTAATTCTGAGTTAACTGAAAAAAATCAGTTGTCCAGTGACCACCATTCTCTGACTTGGTATAAGTAACCTATTCTCCTTTTCTTCACTTTAAATGGTGGTAGGGGGATGTGATAAGAAGGGGATTAGAGGAAGAATTTAGTAAGAGGGAGAACTGACAAAAGAACTAAGTAACATATGAAGTTCAGAGATGAAGTAACTCTGGAGCACAGGCATCTAGCTTGTAGCACATGGACCAAATACCATCCCTCTGATTGAGAATTTTAGGGGAAAAAAAGAATGTTACTAAGTTAGATGACATGCCTGAACAAGAACTAGAGGCCAGAGTTCTATCACTACCTGTCTGACTCCAATTGTGCAGAGGTAGAGTTGTCACCCAGCAGATTTGGATTAATTTACTAATCATTAGGAAGAAGCCGAATGCTATTATCAAATTTTGAGGTGTTTGGGCTTAATTATATTAAGACTACATTGTGATACAGTGTTAAGGATTACTGAGTATGGGAAACACAGATTTGGATTAAGCAAACATGACTCATATTTGAATCTCATTCAATAATCCATTGCCAGGCATGGATCCTCTTGACTCACTATTGTTATTAGTGAAACGTCATGCAGACACATGAATACCTCTGAGTGTCTCTGCCCTGAATGTCCTGACAGTGCCTGGGATTCTACACCACATAGAATTTCCCAGACAGTCTTGGTTACTTGGGGAGCCCAAAGCATATTTGCTCATAACCCACTCTGACTCATAGGGACAGTAGATGGAGAGTCCCAGCAGGCAAAACCACCCAAATGCCAGAATTGGTAAAGGAGAAAAGATGATTGCATAATGACTCTCAACTCTAAACCCTTTGGTTGCCACAATGGAACACAGTTCATGTTCTGTGCTTAAAATTTGTGGACAACAGTGATCCTCTTTACAAGATTAAAATAGCTACTTGGTTCTTAGAATAGTAGTACAAAAGCTTGAAAAGAAAGACTAAAACCAAATCTTTTTTTAAAATTTTTAATGTTTTTTAAAATTTATTTCTGAGAGAAACAGAGAGACAGCATGAGCAGGGGAGGGTCAGAGAGAGAGAGGGAGATACAGAATCCGAAGCAGGCTCCAGGCTGTGAGCTAGCTGTCAGCACAGAGCCCAACGCGGGGCTCCAGCCCACGAACCATGAGATCATGACCTGAGCTGAAGTCGACACTTAGCCAGCTAAGCCACCCAGGTGCCCCCTAAAACCAAATCTTAACACTCAATATATTTAACTCAAGTTTATGGAATTACATGGGGATTACATCTTGTGTATTTCTTAGAGCAAACATAAACATCAGTGTTTTAGTGACAGGATTTTAAAAAGCTAGCGTGTGTGTATGTGTGTGTGTGTGTGTGTGTGTGAGATATGTATAGAAATAAATGGCATAGCACATGTTTTATATTATTTTTGTTCCTTTTTTATTCATTTTATTGTAGGCATAGCTCTATTATTAACAGCCCAAAGTAATAATGCCTTAGAAATGAGAAATGAGCATAAGATACAGAATGGGAAATAAACTCCTTTACTTACCTTGGCTTTAACAATCTTACAGTTATGTTTCAAGATGTCTGCAATTTCAGATCATCAAGAAAGTGTATGTAGGTCCTTCCATGGACCTTCTTTTCTGAGACAGAGAGACCAGGAAATGCATTGATTCTGACCCTTACCCCCAATGTTTGGTAACTGAGGATTGCTATTCTAGATTTCCCCATAAGTGCTCTCACCTGGCTCCCCCTTACTTCTCTTCTAGCAGCTACCTCCTCCTTGAGCACTCTTTAGTCACCAATGTCTAAATTACAGGTATTCTCCACTGCCTTACTCATATGTCCCCTCACCCTTCAAGCTTTGCTTAGCATATGTTTCCTCTTACAACCACCACCACTCGAAGTCTTGGTATGTGCTTCAAGTGGGTCATTTCCCAAATCTTCATCCCCAAGATCAGTTCTCCCTTCTATGAATTCCACATTTTATTTTGTTTTGTTTTTATTTTCTTAATGTTTTATTTATTTCTGAAAGAGAGTGACAGAGAGAGACAGCATGAGCAGGGGAGGGTCAGAGAGAGAGGGAGACACAGAATCTGAAGCAGACTCCAGGCTCTGAGCTGTCAGCACAGAGCCTGACACAAGGCTCGAAACCCATGAACTGTGAGGTCATGACCTGGGTCGAAGTCGGATGCTCAGCCGACTGAGCCACCAAGGCGCCCCTGAATTCCACATTTTGAAAAGGTGCATCTCCCACGTAAACAGAATTTATTAAGAAAAATTTGAATAATTCAATTAGTACTTTTGCTTGGGTTGTGTAACTGTGTAACTATCAATAATGTCATTTCTATTTAATATTATGAATTGCATAATCACATGAGTCATTGTCATGGTTGTGGCACTAATTATAATAATGAGGGAGAAGTTAAGTCAGCAGTTAGTGGTCTAACTCCAGCTGTTGTGCTATACTTGTGTCCAATGTCATGCCTGTTCCAAACATGTTCCATTGGGATACTGAAGCCATCCAATGTGTGTCTGTAGAAACATGTCACCCACCAATGTTATCCCAGAAATTCATCAACAATGTCATCAATAAGCCATCAAAGCTATTGATGAAGATGAGGTAAGCAGTGTTAATACAGAATTGGTATATTTTAGCCTGAAGAAAATGGACCTTTTATTTTAGCTGGTGGGACAAGATTTTGGTTTCTGCAGAGCTTTATTTTAATGCTGCAAATAGCTTTTGAACCTTCAACTTCACTGTCTAAAACCCCTAAGGTTCTGGGTGGCGGTGGGGGGGTGGGGGAGGGGGAGGGACGCTGAGCTGAGAATAAGGAGCCTTTATTCTAATCCTCTCTGATTCTTTAACCAAACCTCAACTGTATTCAGTAATGCCATAACTTCAAAGTTCTGGTTCCAGAAACACACTGATCATAGACTGTCCAAAATGTCAAATAGTAGCTATTAAAGGGAAAACTTGAAAGTCAGCTATAGTGTCCTGCCTTTCCACATATTTGGCTGAGCTTGGAATAAGCCTTCTTATCTTCATTCTCAAAGAGATAATCTTTAAAGAGTGGGTTATAAATTTATTGCAGTCCTACTGTGTGGTAGACACTGATTTAGACACTTCACATTCATTATTTCTATTCCACCAACAACTTTACGTGATAGGTTTCATAATGTCCATCTAACAGATATGAATTTATATTTTGTGCATTTTAATATATTTAAAATATTTTGTGCATATTAATTTTTCCTCTTTAAATCTGGTAACTTTCTTTTGTTCAAAGTCACCTTTGACACTGGTTATCCGCAAGTTATTACAGCAGATATGAAAAGAGAATCAAAAGAATATGGTTCTTGTCTATCACGTCTGAACAAAAGACTTGGAAAAACACTTTCAAAATGATTTTTCAAAATCATTTTATAAATGACCACAGCAGAAAATATACAAACTCTTGGGCTAAGGGTGTAGAAGAAGAGGGTTAGAAAGACAAGAGCCACTAATTTCATCCTTTTTAAAAAAGACCTTTGTTATTTCTAGTTCACCCTCATATCTAGAGTATAGCCTTTTGGGGCCCCAGTTAAGGATCTGGAATATTGACTAGTATCTCCTTAAAAGGCCCGGAACTCTTTGGGGATGCCTGGGTGGCTCAGTCAGTTAAACATCTGACTCTTGGTTTTGGCTAAGTTCAAATTCTCACGGTTCATGGGTTAGAGTTCTGCCTCTTGGTCCACAGCTGGCAGTGTGGAGCCTGCTTGGGAATTTCTCTCTCCCTCTCTCTCTGCCCTTCCCTGACTCATACTCTGTCTCTCTCTGTCTCTCCACAATGAATAAACCTTAAAAAAAAAAAAGTTCATAAATATATTTACTTGAAACTTCATAGCCGATTCATTCATAATAGCCAAATAGCCCCAAATTGGGAAGAATTCAAATCTGGTGTTGATTGTGGTTTTATCAAATTCTCCTACTTCGAACAGTTTTGTCATGTGCAGTTCACTCCTATTTTGTTTGGTTCATAAGAATTTGTGGTAGTTAGATTTTCTTTTTATCATTCAAAATATCCTTTTCTGTCTTATTGAAACTTCTGCTCTGAATTCTACTGTATTTGATATTAATTTTCTTTCCTTCATATTGTTTGGTTTTCATATGCCTTGCACATTTTTGGTGTTTCTCTGCCAGGTCTAACAGGAAGCTGGTATTTGCTGACATACCAGTATCACTTGTTTATAACAAACATCTGTTCTAATTGGTTAGCTCCCATGCCATTAGTAGTTAACAATGTAAAAAACTGGTTTGGGGAGGCATTTTTGTTTATTTGGTTTCTTATAAACATTTAATAGCCAGATTTTGATTTTTCTTCCAATTTGTGACCCTTTGTCCTTTGACTGGATAATTTAACTTACTATATTTATTATTATTAATTATAAGCTTAGTTTTATTCCTTTCATCATATTTCACACATACCATTTATTACATTTTGTTATCAATTCTTTATTTTCTTCTTTTTGCTAGTTCATTCAAGTTTTTAAAATTTCTTCTTTCCTCTGTTATTTAGTATGAGAGTTACACTGGTTTTTTTTTTTTTTCTGATGATGGTTACCTTTCTATTTTAGTCATGTTAAACCTATATTTCTTTATTGATACAAACATAAATTATAGTCCCAACCAAAAGTAGACTGTTTATATGCATTAGCTTCTCTGCTCTCAACTTCCCTTACTCTCACTAAAATGAAACCTGGACCATGTGTTTCATTTCTCCATCTCATGAGCTCTCTGTTCCGCAAGAGTTAAATTTTCTTGAAATAAATTACAGTTTGTTTCAAGGTTACAAATAAGTTTTTCCTTAGAGATGCCTCTTTTGTGTCAAGAGCTCTCTTACCAGTTCTCAGAATTTGCCATCACCTGCTTAGAATTAACTATAAGTTTTTAATAGATGAATTATTTATTGCCATTCTTAACAACTAATGCAAAACACTGACTTGCCACAGGAGGTAACAAATATCTGGACCGGTGAAGAGAGCAGTTGCTACCTGGCAAGATTGTGGAAAGCCTTGTGGAAAGTTTGAGGTTTGAGTTGAGATAGACGAAACCTCAATAAAAGAACTCAGCAGAACATTCCAGTTAGAAATATAAGCATGTGCAGAGAAATCAAGTCCAAACACTGAAGAGTATTTAGAAGACGAAAAGGAGGCTATTAGAATTGACTGAAGAGTGAGGAGAAAGAATATTAGAAAATATTCTGGGATTGCCGTTTTAGGCTCCACCCTGAGCATGGAGCCTGCTTAAGGTTTTCTCCCTCTCTCTGCCCTTCTCCCTAGCTCATGCTTTTGCCCTCAAAAAAAAAAAAAAAAAAAAAAAAAAAAAAGAAAAGAAAAAGAAAAGAAAAGAAAGGAAATCAGGTCTTAAAGGGACAGAATGCCAAGCTGAGGAGTCTGCAGTTTATTTGTTTTTGAGGGGACAAGCCTGGGAAGGTCTGTGGTAGTGGGGTGAGAAAGGAATAAGCATGGGAGCCATTTCTCTACCCCAGTAAAAATACCATGAGGTCCGTGCAGTGGCAGCAGGATTGAAACCTATGTTCCACCCTGTACAGTGAGAGCCAAATGGGATTTAGCATAAGGTTTGGAGGAGTTTTGCCTCTAACTCTGTTTTGCTGACATGGAAGATCCAAATAATAAACATGTTGGTAGAGACTGCCTCTGGACACTAGCAACTCAGTGACAGATTGGAAGCCAGGGAATGAACTGTTTTTATAAAACCTCCATCAGCTCAGCCCGTTGCACATTAAATCATATGAGTTAGCAACAACAGTTTCCTATTATAATAGGCTTATTTGCTCTTCTGTAAACACTTCTTCCAAAGCTCAGATGCAGAATGGTGCAGGCCTGCATATCTACATTGGGGTTCAAGATCCTATTTCTATTGTTTATGCATAACAACTTCAAGTTTTTAGAATTGCAACATGAAAAATGTTGTTGCATAAAACTGAAATCCAATAGCTTTTATATCACAGTTTCTACCTTCTTAATCAAACTTATCCCTTACAGCCTGGGTAAAAGGAGTGATGTATTGTTACTTTACATCCATCCATCCATCTATTATTTATTGAATAGCTTCTTTGTGAAAGGTACCCTGCAAGACTTTGTATAGTGTCTCATTTAATCCTCAGAATAATCCTTTGAGAATCTGAGGCTCAGAAATAAGACATTTGTTATCAGAGTCTCTCTCTTTCTCTCCACCCCACTCCCCACTCACACAAGGAACTGAGCCTACATTTACAGGATCCTGCCTCTGGAATCTATTTTTGGACAGGATCTTACCTCCTTGGTCATTATTGATTGGGATCACCCATGAACAAGTGACCCAAGCTGAGTTAATTAATTTATCTCCTAGAAATTAAAAATTAGAATTCAGAGGCTGAGAGTCCCTGCTTGTGGCTGGAACACATAGATTAGACAGCCTTGTGGAGGCAGATTGCAATAATATGGTTAAAGAAGCATGGGGGGCAGAGAAAAATGAGCATAAACCTGCTGCAAAGAGAGAAGTAGAGATGAGAAACACTCATGATAGCCTTCTTCCATCCCTTCTTAAGCTCTAGCTGTATTCCTACCCTTCATTTCCAGAAGATACTCTATATCCTTATGACAAAATCTCCTTATTAGCATAAACTAACTCATTTTTCTCTGTTCCTTGTAATTAAGGGGTCTTAATTAATACAGCTAGCATATGACAGAAATTGAACCCAGGCATAATTCCAGGTCATGTTAATAGCCACTATACCAAACTGCCTCTCTAGGCAAAGAATCGCTTAATTCATGGACAGTGATTAATTCTGGGTGAAGATATGAGAATCATGCTAGTGACTTTTTACCATTAACATATTTCTTTTCTTTAAAATTTTTACTTTTTTAAAGCTTTTAAAAAATGTTTTATTTCTGAGAGAGAGAGAGAGACAGTGTGATCAGGGGAGGGTCAGAGAGACAGGGAGACACAGAATCAGAAACAGGCTCCAGGCTCTGAGCTAGCTGTCAGCACAGAGCCCAATGTGGGGCTCGAACCCACGAACCAGGAGATCATGACCTGAGCCGAAGTCAGACGCTTAACCAACTGAGCCACCGAGGCGCCCCCACCATTAATGTATTTCAATGGCAAAGGAAGGAGTTCACCAATTCATACACCCACTCATATACAGATTTAAAGATCACTGGTTTGTCAGGAACTTTGATGCATCAACAACCCTACTGTCATCATTGTCATCATTATCATCATCACCGTCACTATCACTATCATGTTCAGCAAGCTAAGCTATATAGGACCATATACCCTGGAAGATTTCCATATTATTGCACATTACTTGGCTGTAGATCATTGATGTGCAGTGACTTCAGCGACTGTGGTAGACACGATGGCAGGTTCACCAAATCTATTTCCTCTTCCTCCTGGACACGGTTTTATTACATTTCCCAGGCACCCCTGAAGTTAGTATGGCCATAAGACCAGAAAATGGAATATGAACAGAAATCATCTGAGCAACTTGCAGGCCTGGCCCGTGAAATCACCTAAAGGCCATCCTCTGTGCTTTTTCTCCCCAATCAGTGATCTTGGAACTCACATACTGAGAAGGAAGGAGATGCAAGATGAAAAGGGGCATGGATTCCTTAATTATCACTTGGAACATAACCAAAAACTAAGTAGGGAAATCCATTTGAACTTTAAATGAGCAAGAAGCACATTTCTATTTTGTTAAGCTACTGATATTTTGGAGTTTATGTGTTACAGCAGCTAGCATGACCTAAAAAGGAATCATCTCTTTGGTTAAACTCCATATCCCGAGACAAGGCAACTTCATTAATGAATAGATATTTCAAAAGGGAAAGTTCATCACTACTAACAGGTCATAGTTAGAATTTTTCCTTTTAAGACTTGACTACATACCAGGTCTCTTTGGAAATAGGATGACTCTGATTGATCAGCATCCCAGGCATTTCAGTGATGAAAAAGTCCAGTGTTTTCACCCTTAACTGATGAATCACATTTCCAGTAAGAAAAAAATTAACTCTCAATTTTAGCAGTCACTGTGGCTATAGGAAAAATTCCCCCATGCCAGGACCCCTACTAATTGTTTTTGCAAGGGTGAGTTTTCTTCAAAGACTTTGATTCACAGCTCAGGCCATAAGTTGTTAAGCAGGGATGGCTAAATGTGATAAGTGCCAAGCAAATCCGCTACTGGGAAGAGTGGAGCAATTCTGTGGCTAATCTCTTTAACCACAGAGATCAACACTCTAGGAAGTTTAGGCCACACAGCAGGTTATTGTTGTTGCTCTTATTATGGCTATTAACTTATTTTTAACACATTGTGGGCCAATGAGCTCAAATAGAGTACAGTGTCATTTGTAAGAAATGCCCCTTTCTTCTCTCTGTCCCCCATCTCCTTAACCTATAGTCAGGGTATACCTAACTGGTGGTCTGCACAGTGCCAGTTCACAGAGAAAGTACAGCTCTCTGCTTTACTCTATCCTGATATCCTTGGCCTGTGTAGGCAACCCCAAACAATTCTGGGGAGAACCATGCATTTCATACTTGGGAATATAGCATCTCAGATGAAGTTTGATGGTCAAGACTGAAGTAGACCTAGAATGAGTCTAGTTAACTTGCTGGGGGAGCAAGCAGATATCTGGAATGAAAACCCTGGAAAGTAGGTTAAGGCCATGTTCCAATGCAGCTGGTTAGATCTTACTATTCTAGTTCAGGAGAGTCTGTAAGCAGATGGCAAGGCCCCAGGCACTCAGCCACAGAGGGGCTTGGATGCACGGAAGTGGAGGGCGGAGGCACAGCTCCTTGCTTCCCCAGCACACTTCTGTTCCAGCTTTTAATTTAAGGTGATATGACTATTGCTGTTTCCCTCTAGAGATTGTCATCTCCATGGGGACGTGGACCACAGTTTTCATGAAAGTCAATTTTAAAAAGATGTCAGTTGCTTGTGCAAAACAACTCAAAGGAGGATGAAGGATAGTTTTTTCAACAAATTGTTCAGGAACAACCTGACATCCTTAGGCAGAAAGAAAGGAAGAAAGGAAGAAAGGAAGAAAGAAAGAAAGAAAGCCTGACTGAAACCTTCACATCATATGTAGCCATTAAAAACTAGATCATGGGTTTAAATGCAAAATATAAAACTTACAGAAAAAAATACATAACTTCTTCAAGACCTAGAGCTAGGTGACAAGTTATTAGACATGATGCCAAAAGCATAATCCATTAAAAAATGCTACTCAATTCGAAGTAGTCAAAATTAAAAACCTCATTCTGTGAAAGAACTTCTAAATAGAAGATAGAAAGAGAAGCTAGAGATGGGAAAAGAATATTTGCAAAACGTTTACTGACAGAGGTCTTATATTTACAAGATAGAAAAAAAAAAAGCTCTCGGTGTGCCTGGCTCAGTTGGTTGAGTGTTCAGCTCTTGATACCGGCTCTGGTCATGATCTCGTGCTTGTGGATCCAGCCCCATGTCAGGCTCTGCGCTGACAGCGTGCAGCCTGCTTGGAGTTTCTCTCTCCCTCTCCTTCTGCCCCTCCCCCGCTCATGTGCTCTCTGTCTCTCAAAATAAATAAATAAACATTAAAAAAAGACTTTCAAAACTCAACAGTAAAAGAAAAACAAACCCTCAAACAATCCAATTATCCAGTGGGAAAAGACATAAGCGGATTTTTCACTACAGAGGAGATCTGTATGGCAAAAGCAGCACAGCAAAAGATTTTCAGCATCATTAGCCATTGATGAAATTCAAACTAAACCAGTAGGAGATATCACTAGAAACCTATGACAACAGCTTAAACAAAAAGTTGTGATAATACCAAATGCTGGAAAGGATGCAGAGAAACAGGATCTCTCCTACTTTGATGGTGGGAATGTAAATGGTACAGTCACTTTGGAAAACGGATTGGCAGTGTTCTGTTTGTTTGTTTGTTTGTTTACAAAACTAACCATACACTCGCCATACCACCTAGTGATCACACTCTTGGGCATTTTATCTTAGAGAAATGGAAACCTACACTTAACAAAGACCTGTACACAAATAAATGTTCATAGCAACTCTATTCGTAATAGCAAAAAACCGCAAACAGCCCAAATGTTTTTCAAGGAGTGAATGGTTGAATACCTTCTAGGACATTCATACCATGCAATACTACTCAGCAACAAAAAAAGAACCAACTCCCAATACATGAGACATGAGGCAACTTGGACTAAATTTAGGAGGCACCCAGGAGCTGTGAGTCTCTGCACTGAGGGATCCAATAATCTGGCCTTCCTGAGGAAGTGATGTGTAAGCGGAGTCTTTCCTTTGCACCCCAAAGAACCTAACAAAGTGCTTTGGTTCTCTGATGAATGAATGAATGAGGTACCAGGTAAAGGGACCAAGGTAACTTCAAGACAAGTAACAGGAGTGATAAATACCTGAGACAGAGAGCCGCCGCCGTGGCATCTTACATTCCCTCCAACCAGGGGAATTGACGACAGTGTTTGGAGCTACACGCAAACAGGGGTTATGGGATTCACCTGGAAAAGTCAGACCTACGTGAACAGTAGGGCTGGGAGCCAGGCAAAGCATGCAGAATTACCATCTTTCACACTCTTTTCTATGTTATATACATTTAGCACTTTTTTTTTTTTAGTTTAAATTTAGAGGCATTTTATTTTATTTTTTTTTTTTTTACAAATAGTTTATTGTCAAATTAGTTTCCACATAACACCCAGTGCTCATCCCCACAAGTGCCCTCCTCCATGCCCACCCCCTCCTCCCCCCCACATCCATCAGTCCTCAGTTTTTGTCAGCATTCAAGAGTCTCTCATGGTTTGCCTCTCTCCCTTTCCCCCACCATTTCCCCCCTTCTTCTCCCCCTTGTTCCTCCGTCAAGTTCCTCCTAATCCTCCTATACGTGCACACATATGATATTTGTCTTCTCTGCCTGACTTATTTCGCTCAGCATAACACCCTCAAGGTCCATCCATGTTGCTACACATGGCCAGATTTCATTGTTTCTCATTCCCATGTAGTATTCCATGGTATAGATAAACCACATCTTCTTGATCCATTCATCTGTTGATGGACACTTAGGCTCTTTCCAGGTTTTAGCTATTGTGGAGAGTGCTGCTATGAACATTGGGGTACATGTGCTCCTATGCATTAACATTTCTGTATCCCTTGGGTAAATTCCTAGCAGTGCTATTGCTGGGTCATAGGGAGTTCTATTGTTAGTTTCCTTAGGAACCTCCACACTGTTTTCCAGAGGGGCTGTACCAGTTTACATTCCCACCAACAGTGTAGGAGGGTGCCCGTTTCTCCACATCCTCGCCAGCATCTAGAGTTCTCTGATTGGCTCATTTTAGCCACTCTGACTGGCGTGAGGTGGTATCTCAGTGTGGTTTTGATTTGTATTTCCCTGATGAGGAGGGATGCTGAGCATTGTTTCATGTGTCTGTTGGCCATCTGGATGTCCTCTTTGGAGAAGTGTCTGTTCATATCTTCTGCCCATTTCTTCACTGGGTTGTTTGCTTTTCGGGCGTGGAGTTTGGTGAGTTCCTTGTAGATTCTGGATATCAACCCTTTATCTGATATGTCATTTGCAACTATCTTTTCCCATTCCGTTGGTTGCCTATTAATTTTCTGGGTTGTTTCCTTGGCTGTGCAGAAGCTTTTAATCTTGAGGAGGTCCCAACAGTTTATTTTTGCTCTTGATTCCCTTGCTTTTGGGGATGTGTCAAGTAAGAAGTTGCTGCGGTGGAGGTCAAGGAGGTTGTTTCCTGCTTTCTCCTCTAGGGTGTTGATAGTTTCCTGTCTCACGTTCAGGTCCTTTATCCATTTTGAGTTTATTTTTGTGCATGGTGTGAGAAAATGATCTAGTTTCATTCTTCTGCATGTTGCTGTCCAGTTCTCCCAACACCATCTGTTAAAAAGGCTGTCTTTTTTCCATCGGATATTCTTTCCTGCTTTGTCAAAGATTAGTTGGCTGTATACTTTTGGGTCCACTTCTGAGTTCTCAATTCTGTTCCATTGGTCTATGTGTCTGTTTATGTGCCAATACCAGACTGTCTTGATGATGACAGCTTTGTGTTAGAGGCTAAAGTCTGGGATGGTGGTCCCTCCCGTTTTGGTTTTATTTTTCAGGATTTCTTTGGCTATTCGGGTCTTTTGAGGTTCCATACAAATTTGAGGATAGTTTGTTCTAGTTTTGAGAAGTATGCTGGTGCAATTTTGATTGTAATTGCATTGAATGTGTAGAGTGCTTTGGGTAGTAATGACATCTTAACTATATTTATTCTTCCTATCCATGAGCATGGAATGTTTTCCATTTCTTTGTGTCTTCTTCAATTTCCTTCATAAGTTTTCTATAGTTTTCATCATACAGATCTCTTGTATCCTTGGTTAGGTTTATTCCGAGGTATTTTATGGCTTTTTGTGCAATTGTGAATGGGATCAGTTTCTTGATTTCTCTTTCTGTTGCTTCATTGTTGGTGTATAAAAATGCAACCGATTTCTGTACGTTGATTTTGTACCCTGCAACTTGGCTGAATTCTTGGATCAGTTCTAGTAGGCTTCTGGTGGAGTCTGTCGGGTGTTCTATGTAGAGTATCATGTCATCTGCGAAGAGTGAAAGTTTGACTTCCTCTTTGCCAATTCTGATGCCTTTGATTTCCTTTTGGTGTCTGATGGCTGATGCTAGGACTTCCAGCACTATGTTAAACAGCAGTGGTGAGAGTGGGCATCCCTGTCGTGTTCCTGATCTCAGGGGAAAGCTCTGAGTTTTTCCCCGTTGAGGATGATGTTAGCTGAAGGCTTCTCATAGATGGCTTTGATGATGTTTAAGTAGGTTCCTTCTATCCCAACTTTCTCGAGAGTCTTTATTAAGAAGGGATGCTGTATTTTGTCAAATGCTTTTTCTGCATCTATTGACAGGATCATATGGTTTTTATCTTTTCTTTTATTGATATGATGTATCACATTGATTGATTTGCGAATGTTGAACCAGCCCTGTAACCCAGGAATGAATCCCACTTGATCTTGGTGGATGATTCTTTTTATATGCTGCTGGATTCGATTTGCAAGGATCTTGTTGAGAATTTTTGCATCCGTATTCATCAAGGATATTGGCCTGTAGTTCTCTTTTTTTGCTGGATCTCTGTCTGGCTTGGGAATCAGTGATGCTGGCTTCATAAAATGAGTCCGGGAGTTTTCCTTCGCTTTCTATTTTTTGGAATAACTTGAGAAGAATTGGGATTAATTCTGTTTTAAATGTCTGGTAGAATTCCCCAGGGAAGCCATCAGGTCCAGGGCTCTTATTTGTTGGGAGATTTTTGATCACTGATTCAATTTCTTCACTCGTTATGGGTCTGTTCAGGTTTTCTATTTCTTCCCGTGTGAATTTTGGTAGTGAGTGTGTGTTTAGGAATTTGTCCATTTCTTCTAAGTTGTCCAATTTGTTGGCATATAATTTTTCATAGTATTCCCTGATAATTGCTTGTATTTCTGAGGGGTTGGTTGTAATAAGTCCATTTTCATTCATAATTTTGTCTATTTGTGTGCTCTCTCTTTTCTTTTGGATAAGTCTGGCTAGAGGTTTGTCAATTTTGTTTACTTTTTCAAAAAACCAACTCTTGGTTTCATTGATCTGTTCAATTGTTTCTTTGGTCTCTATGTTGTTTATTTCTGCTCTAATTTTTACTATTTCTCTTCTTCACTGGGTTTAGGGCGTTCTTGTTGCTCTGCCTCTAGTTCCTTTAGGTGAGCTGTTAGATTTTGGACTTGCGCTTTTTCTAATCTCTTGAAATAGGCCTGGAGAGCAATGTACCTTCCTCTTAGGACTGCCTTTGCCGCACCCCATAGATTTTGAATTGTTGTGTTTTCATTTTCATTTGTTTCCATATATATTTTAATTTCCTCTCTAATTGCCTGATTGGCCCATTCATTCTTTAGAAGGGTGTTCTTTAACCTCCATGTTTTTGGAAGTTTTCCAGACTTCTTCCTGTAATTGATTTCAAGTTTCAAAACATTGTGATCTGACAGTGTGCATGGTATGATCTCTATTCTTTTATATTTACTGAGGGCTGCTTTATGTCCCAGTAGGTGATCTATCTTGGAGAATGTGCCATGCGCACTTGAGAAGAAAGTAAATTCCCTGGCCTCAGGATGTAAGTTCTAAATATATCCGTGAGATCCATCTGGTCCAATGTGTCTTTCAAGTCCATTATTTCTTTAGTGATTTTCTGTCTGGTTGACCTATCCATTGCTGTAAGCGGAGTATTAAAGTCCCCTGCTATTAGCACATTCTTATCTATAAGCTTGTTTCTGTTTGTGATTAATTGTTTTAGACATTTAGGTGCTCCCATATTCGGTGCGCAGACATTTATGATTGTTAGTTCTTCCTCATGGATGGACCCTGTAATTATTATGTAGTGCCCTTCTTCATCTCTTGTGATTGTCTTTATTTTAAAGTCCAGTTTTTCTGATATAAGTATACCTACTCCGGCTTTCTTTTGATTTCCTGTGGCATGATATATATTTCTCCATCCCCTTACTTTTAATCTGAAGGTATCTTTCCGTCTAAAATGAGTTTCCTGTAGACAGCATATAGATGGATTTTGTTTTTTAATCCATTCTGCTACCCTATATCTTTTGATTGGAGCATTCAGCCCATTTACATTCAGTGTTATTATTGAAATATGTGGGTTTAGAGTCTTTGTATCTTTTGTAGGGTTCATGTTTGTGGTGGTGTCTCTGGAATTTTTGTTCCTTGCAACCTTTCCTTCAGAGCATCCCCCTCAGGATTTCTTGTAGGGCTGGCTTCGTGGTGACAGATTCTTTCAATTTCTGTTTGTTTGGAAAGGTTTTTATCTCTCCTTCTATTTTGAATGACAGGCTTGCTGGATAGAGGATTCTTGGCTGCATATTTTTCTGTTCATCACATTGAAGATCTTTTGCCATTCCTTTCTGGCCTGCCACGTTTCAGTAGATAGGTCTGTCACCACTCTGATGGGTTTCCCTTTGTATGTGAGGGCCCTTTTTTCCCTAGCTGCTTTCAAAATTCTCTCTTTGTCCTTGTATTTTGCCATTTTTATGATGATATGTCGTGCAGAAGATCGATTCAAGTTACGTCTGAGAGGAGTCCTCTGAGCCTCTTGTATTTCCACATTGACTCCCTTCCCCAGGTCGGGGAAGTTCTCTGCTATAATTTGTTCCAGGACTCCTTCAGCACCTTTCCCTCTGTTGAGAGGTTTTTTAAAAATTATTATTTTTTTAAAGTTTATTTATTTGAAAGAGAGCTAGCATGAGTGGGGGAGGGGCAGAGTGAGAATCCCAGGCAGACTCCGCACTGTCAGCCCAGAGCCCGATGCAGTGCTTGATCTCACGAACCGTGAAATCATGATCTGAGCTGAAACCAGGAGTCAGACACTCAACTGACTGAGCCACCCAGGTGCCCCAGTTTGTTGAGAGTTTTTAATCTTAAATGAATATTGGATGTTATCAAGTGCTTTTTTTTGCATCTGCTAAGAAAATCATGTTGTTCTTTATTAATATTATACTAATTGATTTTTCAGATGTTAAACCAACCTGGCATTCTTAGAAAAAATCTTACTGTTGGTGGGAATGCAAACTGGTATAGGAAAGCATTGTGGAGGTCCTCAAAAAATTAAAAATAGAATTACCCTACAACCCAGCAATAGTACTACTAGGAGTTTATCCAAAGGATACAGAAGTGCTGATTCATAGAGGCACATGTACCCTAATATTATAGTATCGCTATCAACAATAGCCAAATTGTGAAAGGAGCCCAAATGTCCATCAACTGATGAATGGATAAAGCAGATGTGTATATATACAGTGGAATACTACTTGGCAAAGAAGAATGAAATCTTGCCATTTGTGACAATGTAGATGGAACTGGAGGGTATTATGCTAAGTAAAATAAGTAAGAGAAAGACAGATATCATACTTTTACTCATATGTGGAATTTAAGAAACTTAAGACCATGGGGGAAGGAAAGGGGAAAGAATAGTTATAGAGAGGGAAGCAAACCATAAGACTCTTGAATACAGAGAATGAACTCATGGTTGATGGGAGTGGGCAGGGGCAGGGGAAAATGGGTGATGGGCATTGAGGAGGGCACTTGTTGGGATGAGGACTGGGTGTTGTGTTAAGTGATGAATCATGGTAACCTACTCCTGAAGTCAAGAGTACACTGTATACACTGTATGTTAGTTAAGTTGACAATAAATTATAATAGGGCACCCGGGTGGCTCAGTCGGGTTAAGCATCCGACTTCGGCTCAGGTCATGATCTCATGGTTTGTGGGTTCAAGTCCTGTGTCGGGCTCTGTGCTGACAGCTAGCTCAGAGCCTGGAGCGTGCTTCGGATTCTATATCTCTGTCTCTCTCTCTGACCCTCCCCTGCTCATGCTGTCTGTCTGTCTGTCTGTCTCTCTCTCTCTCTCTCAGAAATAGATTTAAAAAAAAGACAATAAATTATATTTTAAAATTCCTACTTGGTTGTGATGGATATAATCCTTTGTATTTGTTTTGGGATTCAGATAGCTAGTATTTTGTACTGGAGTTATGTGTTTATATTTATGGGGGTATAGTCTGTAGTTTTCTTGGATGCCAGTGAGGGTATTTATGGCCTCATAAAATGATAGGTTAAGTGTTCCCTTTTCCACTATTTTCTGGTAGAGTCTGTGAAGGTTTGATACAATTTTCCTTTTAAATGTGTGCTAGAATTCACTAGTGAAGCCATTTGGGCCTGAGCTTTTCTTTGTGGGAAGTTCTTATAGAAATTCTTCTTATACATCTATTCAGATTATCTGTTATCTTCTTGAATTAATTTTGGTGCCTTGTATCTTTTTAGGAGTTTGTCCATTTCATTATCTACATTGTCTAAAGTTTTTCAAAAGTATTTCCTTGCAAGCCTTTGACTTCTTTAAGGTCATTAGTGATATCCCTTCCCTCTTTCATTTTTTTTTTTTTTTTCCCTAGAGAGCAAGAGTAGGGTGGTGAGGTAGAGGGGAGAGCGAGAGAGCAAGAGAGAGATACTCCAGCAGGGTCCACACTGAGTGTGGAGGCCATAGTAGGGCTCGATCCCACGACCCTGGGATCCTGACTCCAGCTGGAATCAAGTCAGCTGCTTAATCAGCTGAGCCATCCAGGCACCCCTTCCCTCTTTCATTTCTGATTTTTAGGAATTTATATTTTGTTGAGCTTTTCAAAAAATCGACTTTTAATTTCATTGACTTTTGTCTTGTGTTTTTCTGGGTTTTTAAAATTTTATTTATTTCAACTTCACCATTATTTTTTTTCCTGCCTGTTTTGGGTTTAGTTTAGTTTTGGACTGTTACTTTTTAAACAAGATCAGTCCAGCTTACTTCACAACAAATTATTTACCTACTTAAAAATGTAGCAACAGTAATCTTTATGGATGTCAATTTGTTAGGTATTTTTTAAGCTGTTTTACTAACTGATTTTTTTTTTTTTTAAATGTTTTATTTATTTCTAGGAGAGAGAGAGAGAGAGCGTGAGCAGGGGAGGGTCAGAGAGAGAGGGAGTCACAGACCGAAACAGTCTCCAGGTTCTGAGCTGGCAGTCAGCACAGAGCCTGACGCGGGGCTCGAACCCACGAACCGCGAGTACATGACCTAAGCGAAAGTCAGACGCTTAACCGACTAAGCCACCCAGGTGCCCTATGTTTTACTAACTGATGTTAAAGCAGAGGTAATCTTTTTATCAAGTAGGGCTGTTATTAGCACATACGTGAAGTTTGATTATGTCTCATTCTAATGAAATGTACATTGAATTAATTCACAGTACACTGTTTTAAATATTAGCATGGGCGCCTGGGTGCCTCAGTTGAGTAAGCATCTGACTCTTGAGTTTGGCTTAGGTCATGAATTCATGGTTCATGGGATTGAGCACAGAGCCTGCTTGGAATTCCCTCTTTCTCTCTCTGTCTCTGCCTCTCCCCTGATTGATTCATGCATTCTCTCAAAATAAATAAACTTAAAAATAAACATAAGCACAGACCTACTCTTAGACCTAGTCTCTTTGATCTACTTAAGAATTGTCTTTGCCCCTGCTAAATAACAAAATTCAGCCATGTAAATTTGATTATCTAATTGGCTTTATTAAATGATTCACGAATCAGGCAGCATCCTGTCGAACAAGTACAAAGGCATCCCAAGGAGTTATACCAGATGGACAGTTCTTATAGCAGGAAGGTGAAGGCAAGAAAGTTATTAGCAAAAGAAAAAGATTGTTTTAGGCCAAGCTGCTTTCCAGGGGGGAAAAGCCAGGACTCTTACGCAGATGACCTCATCTTCCTTTGGTGGAGAGGGTCCATGTGGCATACGCATTTGTGTTAATGGAAAAATTCCTGACTGATCGTTTAAGACTACATTTCAGAGGGAGTTTGAAACTTTAGTCAGATTATGTATTAGGCACAATACGTAATGGTTTTGGAACTTGGTTAAAGTGACATGATTTGGGGCTTGTGGCTTTTTTTCTTTTTAACCAAAACCTCAGTGGCTTAAAAAAACAAAAGCTTGTTTCTCTCTCATACCCCGTGTTTAACATGTGTTGGCAGGGGTCTTAGCTCCTTAGAGTAACTGAAGGACCCAGGCTGGTAGAGTAGCTGGTATTTCCAATTACTGGTTTCAGTACCAGAGGGGAAAAAGAGCTCTGGAAGATCTTGCTTGGCAGTTAAAATCCTCTGGCCTTGAGGTGAGACATCACTTTCTCTCACAACTCATTGTCTAGAGCAAGTCACAGGGCTGTACCCAGCCACAAGGGGTTCCAAGTGCTCAGGGGAGAGCTGGAAATCTTGGGTGTACACAGGGAAGACTATACCGTACCACCCGAGTTGGGGTCACTATGAGTGGATTGCCTGATTAGGTGCTTACAAGGTTTCCTAGCTTAAATTCTTTATTGTCCACTCTCTGTACAGAAGTCAGTAATTTTTCTAATCATCAGTCTGGTAACATCAGTCTCTGTAAGGCTGATGATCATTGCTCTTCAGATGAAGCCTAGCTTTTCCTGCCATCTGCATGCCTTACCTGCTCTAGTCTCCGTTACCTTTTATACCCATATTCATTGTTTTTCTTGTACTCTCTCCTAGTAATACTGGCTTGTATGTAGCTCTTTTAACATGCTTTACTCTCTTTTACCTCTTGACCTTCACCCAGATTATATCCTCTTCCTGGAATATTCTTTCTTCGCTCTTTCCCTCTTTCCTGTGAGTAAATCCTATTCCTCTTTTAGATTGCAGCATAAAAGTCCTATTGTCTCTACTTTCCTATTCGAATTTGGTTCTTAGCCTTTGAGTCCCATAGTGCTCACTATTTCTCATGAAGCTGTTGTGTGTCATTGCAATTGCATGATTGTTTGTTGTTGTAACCTAATCTTTCACACATAGAAGCACTCAATACATGTTTGTTGAATGGCTAATAAATTACAGCATAAGGTAGGGAAAAGTTAATAGTGTTCATTATCAAGAAATTTAGTAATTAAAGGATCTGTAGGCTTTCTATCTATGGTAAGGACTCCAGAGTTTACCATTGATCAAAATGTGGTTTTAATGGTGCTCAGAATAGCTCCTGTTTACCTAAGTATTGAGTATACCAGGTTTCACAAGTCCTTTGTAAGTTGGTTACATTATTTGTGTGTATTTCTAACGTTAGAAAAAAATATTTTATGTAAAAGGTATTTCAGACTGACAGGGTTCTCTAAATTGAGAATGATAGATATATGTTTTCTCAGTTCATATATAAGATATTTTCTATTTTGCCTTAATTTTCAGAAACTTCTTAATCTAGGTTGACGTGTCATATTTAAAGCCTGTTAATTCCATTTTGTTGGTTGTTGTTATTGTGAGTAATGCTGTTACAAATATCTTTGTATCTTGAGCTTTTTTCTTTTCAACTAATTTCTCAGGGTAGATTTCCAGGAGCCATATTTCTGGTGAAGGGCAGTTGTAGTGGTTAAGAGCATGCTTAGGTTTGCTCATGGGTGGTAGCAAAAGGATTAGGGTTATAAAATATAATAACTTTACAGCCCTTGTAATTCCAAGAAATAAAACTGAAGTATTTCTTTTAAAATTTTTTAAATATTTATTTTTGAGAGAGACAGAGTGCTAGCGGGGGAGGGGCAGAGAGAGAGAGAGGGAGACACAGAGGGCTCCAGGCTTTGAGCTGTCAGCACAGAGTCCAACATGAGGCTGGAACTTCCAAACTGCAAGATCATGACCTGAGCTGAAGTTGGACGCTTAACTGACTGAGCCACCCAGGTGCCCCGAAACTAAAGTATTCAATGGCTGTTACATGGTCCTATCTTTTCTTTTTTTTTTTTTGGCAGTCTTTTCTGCATTGGGTATCTTTAGCCCTTGAGAATATGAATATGAGTAACAAAAGGAAAAGCTCAAGAAATACAGTTTAGGGGTGTAGAAAGTTTTAGTTTGAAAACAGCTTGGTCCTTCTTATACAGTGTATTTATTATTAAACAGTAGGTCCGTTTTAGGAAAATTCTATGCAAGTATACTTGTGACCTTTCTATTTTGATACTTTTTTTCACACTAATCTTTACATAAAACCTAAGTCTTTAAAAAGTGTATAAAGTAGGGATTTTATGTATAAGTGGAATTATTTTACTTTGGATTTAGGTAAGAATTTTAAATAGCACATTTATTACCAAGACACCTGGAGGGTAGTTATTGTTTTGGTCAGAATTATTTGATCTTGCTTGTATTTTCTAGCTTACATTTTGCTGCTTAATATTGAATTCTAGGAATCTTTTATCCAGTTTTTGAAGTGTCATTTTAAGTACATTATTAACTTATTCACATTTGTGAAGATTTCATGTATATTTAATGAAAGGGATACATACACAAAAAGTGCATATTTAACTTGTTTTTCCCTTCTATTAGAAATCTTTTAATTATTTAGAATCAGTCAGTTAAAATTTTTTTTTAATGTTTATTTTTGTGTGTGTGAGAGAGAAAACAGTGCGAGCAGGGGGAGGGCAGAAAGAGAGGGAGACACAGAATCTGACGCAGGTTCTAGGCTCTGAGCTGTCAGCACAGAGCCTGACGCGGGGCTCAAATTCATGAGCTGTGAGATCATGATGTGAGCTGGTCGGATGCTTAATCGACTGAACCACCAGACACCCCTCAGAGTCAATTTTATAAGAGCTGGCCTCAGAAAATTTTCCTTTTTTTTCTCAGCAGTTGGAGGCTATTTTCAGAGATTTTGTTCATCTTAGGTAGAGTGCTAGACCACTTCAATTTCACGTTTTCTGATGTTGTCCATCATACTTCTAAGAGGGTTTGGTTCACTTTTCAAGTCTTTCACAGTCTTGTTTTTTACACAGCAGCAACAGTCAAGCACTTCATAAAGGAAAGCCAGCACCACTAAAGATACCACTGTAAATATGAATAAAAGCAGAATGACAAAGCAGGCAGTGTTCCAGTTATCATGAAAAGGGTAAATTTTTTGAACTTGAAAACCCAGGTACTGATAAACAGATGTAGTTGTTTCATTCCAGAGGCTGGAGCTCAGGGAGGCCATTCTTAGGGATTATATACTTCTTGTATTGGTTCTTTTGAATCTGTAAAAAGGTAGAAAATGAATATGCATGTAATTAAATTATACAGATTTGTCAATTCAAGTCTCAGTACTAAGATTCGTTAGTAAATTTATATGGGTAACATGAGTTGTTTTATTTTCTGCCAGAATTAATGCTCAGTGGTAATTTTGAATTTTTTCTTTATCTTCTGGCAGTGTGCTCTGTAAACCATACTATATATATGTTTATTTTTTAAATGCTTATTTATTTATTTTTGAAAGAGAGAGAGGGAGACAGAGAATCCAAAGCAGGCTCCATGCTGTCAGCGCAGAGCCTGATGCAGGGCTTGAACTCACGAACTGTGAAATCATGACCTGAGTGAAAATCAAGAGTGAGATGCTTAACCGACTGAGCCACCCAGGTGCTCTCATACTACACATCTTCTTATGTGTGTCTTTTGCTAGACAAATACATACGTTTAAGATTTATATACAGAAATTAAGTGCTAATAGAAGGGGAAAAGGAGCAGCTGAATTGTTTTAAAATTTAACTAAAGCAGTGGTCAGTGACCTGTTAACTATAAAAAATCTTGTGTTTTAAGGTGGTATTCTTCATACTGCCCCCAGGAAAGCTTTTCTCATTACCTTTGTGGATCCTTCTCACCTTCTTGGCTCAGTGTATTTCTGTCTCCTAGGTCCTCTCCTTTAAACTTCGAAGACAGGTGACCTGAATCAAGAAGTAGTGGCTGAGTGAAAAATGTTAGAGAAACAAAAGTTAAATAATGCCAGTTTTCAGAATAAGGATAATAAAATTTTAGGCTCATGTTGCCTGTGAAGAGACCTTAATCACAGGATTTTTTTTTTTTTTTGTATGATAGCATTAACTGTTCATATACCTGAATAATTTATGGGTATGAATATTTTACCTTTTTTTTTTTTTTAAGTTTATTTTGAGAGAGTGAGCATGCATGTACATGGGGAAGGACAGAGAGGGGGAGAGAGAGAGAGTTCCAAACAGGTTCTGCACTGTCAGTGCCGAGCCCAGCAAGGGGCTCGAATGTATGAACTGTGAGATCATGACCTGAGCTGAAACCAAGAACCAGATGCTTAACTGACTGAGCCACCCAGGTGCCTTTTCTTGAAACTTAATTAAAAAAAAAATTATAAAATGCTTATATACTAAGAAAATTTTGGAAAATATTTCAGAAAAATTTAACAGAAAAAATGTAGTTCCACTTCCTTAATTCAATGGCTGCTGTCAGTTTGAAAGCTTTATTTTATTAAAGAGATGACTTATTTAGTGTGATTTTTCTTTCCTGAATAGTTGTAAATAGACTTTCATTCATTCTTGTAAACACATATCTCTATTGATTACCTTCTGTGTCCCAGACAGTTTTCTGAACGCTGGAGATACTTGTGTATGAGAGTATACTTCAGTTAAATAAAATTTGAAGATAGTTGAAGAGTAGGAGTGTAATGAACCCGTGTATTCTCCTAATACGGCTTCAGTTACCAGTTCATCTGTACCTTTACCCATTTGCTTCTACCCCATAGATTATATTTTTTCAACTTTGTTTATTTACTTAAGTAATCTGTATGGCCGGTATGGGGCTCGAGACCAACAACCCTGTGATCAAGAGTTGCATGCTCTTTGACTGTGCCACCCCATGCCCCTAGGTTATTTTGAAGCAAATCCCAGACATTATCATTTTTCCTAGACATACTCAGCGTATATCTCTTAAAAGGTGAGGATTCTTTTTTTAAACATAGCCAGCATGTAATTTTCACACCAACAAAGATGAAAAAGTGACTTAAAACCAAAAGCCATAACAGTATAATTCCTTTAGTTTCTTTGTTTTCTTTGTAAATGTAGCTTTAAAACTTTGAAGTTGATAAACTGATACTTTCCAAGGTTTTTGTTTTCTATCTTTTTGTAATTTATTACTTTTAAGTGAACTCCTTGCCCAACATGGGGCTTGAGCTTACAACTCGAGGTCATGAGTCACATGCTCTACTGATGGAGCCAGCCAGGCACACCAAAGGTTTTTGTTTTCTTTGAATCATATTTGCTTGGCAAGTAACTGCACCTCTCTGGATGGATTTCTTTGTGTTTTTTGAAGATTAAATTGATGATCTGAGGGGTACCTTGGTGGTTCATTCGGTTAAGTGGTCAACTCTTGATTTCAGCTCAGGTCATGATCTCACTGGTCCTTGGATTAAGCCCTGACTCTGGCTCTGTGCTGGGCATGGACCCTGCTTAAAATTCTCTCCGTTCTTTTCCCTCTGTCTCTATCCCACTTGTTCGTGCATGCGCTCTTGTTCTCTCTCTTTCAAAAAAAAAAAAAAAAAATCTGAGGTCAGAAGTCAAGGCTTAAATTCATTCTTTCTTTTTGGATTTAAGAATCCTTTGGTGATCCTTCATTTTGAAACAAGGGACAGCAGACTAATGGATAGTAACTGAATTGCTTTTATTCTTTCTGGGACTTATAAAAATACATTGTCGGGAACACAGATATGTGAGGATATTTCCAGTACTTTACAATATTTTCAAACTTTGTCTGGAGACCCAGCCTTTTAGAGTTGCCCTCTTTTATCCCTTAAATTTTTTTCTTCATAGCACATTCCCTTTTTTTATTTTTTCTTTTTCTTAATGATTGTTTATTTTATTTTGAGACAGAACATGAGCATTGTGGGGCAGAGAGAGAGAATCCCCTGGCAGGGCTCTGTGCTGTCAGCATGGAGTCTGACTGAGGGCTTAATCTCATGGACAGTGAGATCATGACTAGAGCTGAAACCAAGAGTTGGATGCTTAATTGACTAAGCCACTTGGGTGCCCCTCTTCTGAGCACATTCTTATAGAAAGTGGGACTGCTATGTTGGAGACTTCCAGGAAGCACCATTCATATGGTGTTGTGGGTGCCATTCATGTAGGATACACTGTAAGTGGTGCCCCTGGGAGCCTCATGTGGATGTCCTGATAGGTCCCTCCTCCGTCTTCTGCATTGGCGCTGCCTCTGATTTTGACCACCATGCACACAAGTAAAGTAACCCATAGAAATGGACTCAAATGGGAATAAGTAATTTTTCTTTTTGGCCCACGCTTCCTAATAGAGTAGTGATGTGTGTGTGTGCAGACACACAAATGCCCAGAAAATGTTCAGCTTTGCAACTCCTTTAAATTTTTTAGTACTAATGCAGACCCTCCTGGGAGGGATAACACTCATTGTTAGTTATATTTACTTCAGTGTGAATGAGTTTTGGGTCCTTTTTGAAAAGCAGAGCAAATATAAGAGATGGAGAAGAAGAATGGGACTTTGAGGAAATAGAGAACAGTGCCATTTATTATATGGATAGATAAAAAGCAGGAAGAATCACTGGAGAGCTTATCTAATAATTTTACCTGGGTAAACGTAGGACCTCTCCAGCATTGATGAGAATATTCCTTAGGCTTTCTGTTAAGGCCTTTTAGGTTGATTCTTTATTTATTAATTTAATTTAATTTTTAAGTTTATTTATTTTTGAGAGAGAGAGAGTGCGAGTGTGCGTGCAAGTCAGGGAGGGGCAGAGAGAGGGAGAGAGAATCCCAAGCAGACTGCACCGTTAGTGTGGAGCCTGATGTGGGGCTCAAACCCACAAACTGAGACCATGACCCGATTCAAAACCAAGAGTTGGACACTTAACCGACTTAGCCACCCAGGCACCCTGATTCCTTTTTATTTTTGTTTTTTAAGAATAAAATAATCCGAAGAATAAAAAGAATCCAAAGCAGGCGCCGGGCTCTGAGCTAGCTGTCAGCACAGAGCCCAACATGGGGCCTGAACCCACGAACCATGAGATCATGACCTGAGCTGAGGTCAGAGCTTAACTGACCGAGCCACCCAGGGGCCCCAGGGGTTTCTCATTTGTATCGACTTTAAAATTGAGAAATTGTAAAGACTAATGTATGTTTCTATTTCAAAATGAAATAGAAATTTTGAAATTATTGGAGGCACACCTGGGTGGTTCAGTCCATTAAGCAGCTGCCTTCAGCTCAGGTCATGATCTCATGTCTCATGAGTTTGAACCCCACATCAGGCTGTGTGCTGCCAGTGTAGAGCCTGCTTGGGATTCTCTCTGTCTCCTCTCTCTGCTTCTACCCTGCTTGTGCTCTCTCTCTCAAAATAAACTTAAAAAAATTAGAATTATTGGAAAGTTGGTTTAAGGAACTTTATATTATACTTACTTTAGAGGTACAAGTGACCTGTTTAAAATTTTTCAAGCCCTCTTGACCCCTCCCCTCACCCCAAAAGAATGGAGGGAGGGAAGGGAAGAGGCAGGGGCAGGCAGTCAGACATAAACTAAATTCGGTTATTTGAAGTTATCTTGTACCCATCAATGACCTTTTTTTCTGCTTAAGATTAATATAGTATATCCATACAATTGAATATTATGTGTGAGTGAGGAGGTTACTGTAGTGATAATGAACAATTTTTAGGTGGAATCACTGTTAAGTGAAAAGAGCAAGATGCAGGACAGTATGTATAGGAATGGGGGAAATAATACATATTTTTATTTGCTTGTATCTGTGCAAACATTTTGGAAAGATATATAAGAGATAACAGTGATTACTTGTTGGGTTGGTTGGAGGGGAGAGCTGAGAAGCAGGCACATGTATGAGATTTCTCAAGGTATATCTTGTTATATTTTAGTTTTTGAACCATTTGAATATAGTACTTATCCAAACCCAAACTAATATGTTTTAAAAGTATTCCTTGCCTTTGGTTTTCAAAGTCTGTTGTGTTATGTATCTATTTAATACATTTATTGAATTTTCTGGATTACTTCTAAAAAATTAAAACTAGAATCACTAAACAGTGTCATTTTGATTAGAAGTGTCTAAGCAGTTTAAGGAAGAGTATACACATGTCATAAATGATGACAGTTTATGTTGTAAATGGTGACAGTTTGCCTCTCATGTGAGTATATTGATAACTGATGAGCAACTCAAAACATTCTCTCCTTAGTGTCTGGGCATATCTGAAAAAAGTAAACTGTGAAATACAGGATCATTTTCAACCTTAAATTTAATGTGGTTTATTTTTAAGTACAGTATAGCTCTAGCAATTTTTTTTGCTAAATTTAGGGTAAAATCTGAAACTTACTTTGATGGAGAAGGCATAATTAGACATGCAGGAAAGTATTATTATTAGGATTTTCTCATACTCTGAGACTATTGAAATTAAAATGTAAATTTATATCAGGCACCCACTGTAAACATGCTTTATGCAAAAAGAAAGGTAAATAGTAAAAAAAAAAGGTGTACTCTTTTGAATCTTCATCCCCTTTAAAATTTCATTATAGGAATGAGGAGTATTAAAGTAAATACTGTATTTTTTTTAATTTTTGGTCTATTCACCTTTTTTTCCCCTCCCATTTCAGAAGGCCCTAGTGAAATATTTATGGGTATAGGACTTGGAAGTGTTCTGGAACCTTGAATTGTCAGATCAGACTAAAATTATGCTTTTGCTCTAATTATGTTAAAACCCTTGAGTTGAATTCTCTAGTGTCTTTAAGCATATCGCTTTGAAATATGATCAATTAATCATATTGGCCTCTAGATATAGAGTGGTGCGCCCAGCCCTGGGCCTTTCTGAGATAGGCCATGCGTCTGGTCAGTTTGGTGAAAGAGCAGTGAATCTGCATCAGTGCTAACTATAGGTACAGCACCAGGAAGATGTAGGCTGATTATAGAGCTAATAATAGGGGAGAGTATTTGTAACTGAAATTTGTAACTGAAATTTCAGGTAAATTGTAAACTGTTTTATTTGACAAGGTTGTTGGTTTTTTTTTT
>JAESUZ010004699.1:0-176339 GCA_017311185.1 Proteles cristata cristata
TTGTATGAGTTATCTAGTTAAGCATCTAGTGATACTTCCCTATGCAATCATTAATAAATTTATTGACTGCCCACTGTATGCCAGACAGCATGGGGTTTCAACTTTACCATTGTCTATTCTCACAAAAACCCTACAAGAAAGTTGGTATCTTTGTTTTACAGATGCATAAAAAAACAAAAACAAAACTGAATCTAAGATTTAATTAAATCCCATGTCAGGTATGCATATGGAGAGGCCTTGGGTTTACTGAGTCTGAGGTCTGTTTTCTTTGCACTATTCCAGGGGGCTGTAAGTAAGCCACCTGTCTTTGTTTTATTAGGATATGGCCACACCCATTTGTTTGCATATCATCCCTCTTTGCTTTCGTGGTATAATGGCAGACTTGGGTAGTTCTGACAGAGAACATATGGCCCACAAAGCAGAAAATAAAACTATCTGCACCTTTAACAAAAAAGTTCGCCAAGCACTGCTGATAGTGGCCACGTCATTAGCAAATAGGACAGTTTTTTTTCACTGCAAATTGCAGTGATAAGACCCAGAGTCTGTTCATCTGTCTGTATCATTTTTTTTCCTTTTTGTTTCCTTTTGTCTTGTAAATGTTTTTGTTAGGATTCTGTAGCGGGTAGTGGCTTTTACCTCTGAGTCTAAATGCCAGTTATGAATGGTTTGATGGATTTATTTAGAGATTTCCTGTCAGGACTCATGTAATAGATTGTTTGAGATTCTAAATGGCTTTGCCAGCTGTAAGTTTTTCTGTGTGTCTGTCTGTCTCAAGGGGAAATGAGTCAGGTAATGGAATAGTCTGATGATTTAGCAAATTCAGTAGCTCTCATTTTGGAGGTGTTTTTGCCTGACCTTAATGTACTATTATCTTTACAAATTTTAGCTGAGGTGGGTTTGAAGAAATAGGAATATTAGTTTTATGGTCCTCAGGCTTGCCTATGAGGACAGAAGTTGTGAGGCAGCAGTTTTCAAATTGTCTGTGTACATAAACCCTTTTGGATGCTTACAAAAAAGCTTGTAGGTTCCCAGACCCTCAGTCCTGGAGATTCTGAATCCATGGGTTGGCTGTAGGTGCCCCTGATGCTTATGAGGAGAAGCTGGTTTGGGGAATGCAGTCCTGGCTTCATGTATTGATTGTAGGTAGTCCAAATAATGACAGTATCCATGACTGTTTTGTTTTTTTTTATTGTTGATTCAGTTTACCTTGGAATGTGAATGTTTTAAGCTTTAAATATTTAAGTAAAACATCATAGGAAAATTATGTTGCTGTAAATGTATTTTAACTACTACTTTCTTCTACTACCGCTAATAGCGACAATAAACATTTTGTGTTTTATGTAGTGCTTTATAGTTATGGAGTTCCTCATTATACACATCTCATTTGCTTTTTATGTCACCCCTTGAGGTATAGATGCAGAAACTAATATAACTTTGATTTGTCAAATGAGGAAACAAATTTGGAAAAAGTGATTTCTGTATTCTACAGCTAGTAAGCTGTACCTCCAGAATTCCCATACACCAGTTCTAATTTCTAGTCTGGTGTTCTGTGCAATGTACCATGGAGTCCTTATGACACCTATTTTGGTTTTTAGAGGAGAATATGATCATGTGTAACTCATTGCTTTCTGATAAGAAGGATGAGTTGTGCATAATTAAGTCCTTTGGTAATCTCCAATAGGTGACTCATTGGGGAGGTTATCAACTGGCATATATGGATCAGCAAATTGGTTGATTGTCTTTATAGAACTTCCCTAGCGTGGAAGAAGAAATGTCTCTTTCTTTGACAGAAGCTTTATAAGACGTGTCGGGAGATGCAGGAGAGGATCATGGACCTGCTTGTGGTGGTGGAGAATGAAGATGTAACGATTGAGCTAATTCAAGTGAATGAGGATTTGAATAATGCCATCCTTGGATATGAGAGGTGAGCTAATGGTGTACCCTCCCCTCCCCTCCTCCAATTCTGTTTTCTCCAGCAGTTGCTTTGCATTCTTATAAGAATGTCTACCAGGTAAACATTCTATTAAGATCAAGAACAACTTGAAGATAAGGCCGCCTTCCATCCAAGATTGGGGGACATGGGCCTGGCCTTCTGGAAGCTTGTGATAGGGCTTGCAAGAATGAAAGCACATCTGAGCAGTGCCAGGGGCATTCTTGGGCACTCTCAGGTGGTATATAAACATTTGATCATAGCAGGGCCTGACCTTATTCACCTGATACCATCTGCACGGAACACATTATAGACTCAAACAAATGAACAATGTAAGCAAAGGGAGGTTTATTCTAAGTTTGAGATGGACAAAAGCATAGAATATGCACAGGAGATGGGAGGATATTTTATTTAAAAACATTTTTTTAAAGTTTATTTGAGAGAAAGAGCAAGCAGGGCAGGGACAAAGAGAGGGCGACAGAATCCCAAGCAAGATCTGCCCTGCGAGTATAGAGCCTGATGGGGGCTGGAACTCGTGAATTGCAAGATCATGACCTGAGCTGAAGTCAAGAGGCAGACGCTCAACCAACTGAGCTACCCAGGCCCCCTGGGATGATATTTTATATGAAGAAGTCTATAAAAAAGCAGAACAAGGGCGCCTGGGTGGCTTAGTCGGTTAAGCGTCCGACTTTTGCTTAGGTCACAATCTCGCGGTTCGTGGGTTTGAGCCCCACGTTGGGCTCTGTGCTGACAGCTCAGAGCCTGGAGCCTGCTTCGGATTCTGTGTCTCCATCTTTCTCTGACCCTCCCCTTCTCACACTCTATCTCTCTCTCCTAGAAATAAATAATAATATTTAAAAAAAAAAAAAAAAAAGAACAGTCAGTAAGGACATTTTGTATATGAACATGGATTTTTTTTTAATTGCCATTCAAAAATGTATGAAGGCAGAATTTTATTTATTTATTTTTTTTTTTAAATTTTGCATGTGTTTAATATGTTTTAAGGTCTATTATAACATTTATCTTTTGAACTTTCAAATGCCTAGTTTAAAAGAAATTTGCGTATTACAAGGGCAATGAAATGTTTCCCCCAAGGTCCACGTGTCACATTGTCTGTGGTTAGGGCAGTGCTGATTGCAATGACAGTAGGATGCAGCGCATACTTGGGGTGAATGCCCCATAGCCTTGGGTCTGCACATATGGGCAAATTATTCTTCCCTTGCTTACCAGTTTTCGTGTATTTTCTCCCTTGTGCAGTTAGAGAAAACTCTTCCTTCACAGTTCAAGAAATTCTTTTTGGAGGATCTCAAAGAGTTTCCTCCAGCTCCTTGCCACTTAAAGCTCTGTCCGAGAGCAAAGATCTGATCGAAATGCCTAGACAGAAGTCTGTGTGGTTTCAAAAGGTACATTTTACTTTTAGGCTCAGTTTTTATCTAGTAGCCGATAGTGCTACTCAAAGATTGACATGAACTCAGAGAAGTGGCTTGTGTCTCAGGCCGGCATGCGATTTTGTTGTTTGTAAACCAGCAATAACAATAAAAAGCACTGCCCTTTCTTCCAATTCTCTTTGTCAACCGTCTTGCTGTGCTGGGTATATGTGTCTAAGCCAATGTTCCAGCCTCTAGGCTTGGCACAGAAATCAGTGCATCCACATCATTACTGCCGGGTGCAGTTCATCCCATTTTGAAGGCAGAATTTTAAATAAACTAAAACATTAGTGACAAAATGATTTTCTCCTAAATTTTTTTATCATTGTGATCATGTATGGAACATATACTTTTGTTTCTTTCTTGATTTTATTCACAGTATAACATGTGTTTGTATAACCTATTTTTTTAAGTTTATTTATTTGGGAGTGGAGGCGCAGGGAGAGAGGAGAAAGAGGATCCCAAGCAGGCTTCACACTGTCAGCACAGAGCCTGATGTGGGGCTCGATCCCACGAACTGTGATATCATAACCTGAGCCGAATTGAGTCAAATGCATAACCAACTGAGCCACCCAGGCGCCCCTAGTCTGGGTGTTTATAAATGCTTTTGATAAACCATTTTTTTTTTAAATATATCTTTATTTTTGAGAGAGAGAGACAAAATGCGAGCAGGGAAGGGCCTGAGAGAGAGGGAGACACAGAATCCACAGCAGGCTCCAGGCTCTGAGCTCAAACCCATGAACCGTGAGATCATGACCTAAGCCGAAGTTAGACACTCAGCTGATGGAGCCACCCAGGTGCCCCATAAACCATTATTTTTAATAGCTACGTCATAATAGTCCATGTTTCTCACAGTTCACTTGTGAGGCATTAAGTTATTTCTAAGTCATTCATCAAAATAAGTCTTAATAATCTATTGTAATAGGCAAGCCTGTAAGTCAGAAAAACATCTTAAACCTAAAAACAAATATACGCACTTGGAAATTGGAATAAGTGCAGTGGAACCAAGTACAGGAGGGCGGTCTGGTGAGAAGAGCGGCCGGACCTAATCCAGGTGGAAAGGAGACGGGCAGTGTGTATGAGGAGGTGCCATGTGAGGAGAGAGCTGCAGAATGAGTGGGCATTGGTTAAATGAGGAGCAGAGTAAGAGCTTGTATGGTTTGTGAAGAGATGGAAAGTAGACAGGCCTGGAGGGAGAATGAGCACCGAGAATCCAGCCCCAAGGAGCTGTGGCATGCCTAGACTGACAAACGAAGTCTTCCTCTGTCTTCATGTAGAGTGCTATGTATAAACATATGTGGAATCTAACAAAAAAAAAAAAAGAAAGAAAAGCAAAAACAACACAAAACCAACCAAGGTTATAGGTGCAGAGGAACATGGTGGTGAATGCCAGGGGTGGGGAGTGAGAGAAATGGGGGAAGAGGAGGTCAAAAGGTAAAACATTAAAAAATTAAAAAGAAACCGCAACTAAATGTAATGCGTGGCCTTTACCCTACTTTGGACACACTCATATTAAAAAGCATGTATATGCTGATGGGAGAAGTTTGAACATTGATAGAATATTCAGGACTTCAGGGGAAAAATATCAGCGTTAAGTAGGTGGTTCAGTTGGAAAATGTCTTTATTTTTGGCGAATGCCTTCTAAAATATCTTTTGATGAGGGGCGCTTGGGTGGCTCAGTCACTTGAGTGTCTACCTCTTGATTTCAGCTCAGGTCATGATCTCAGGGGCATGGGATCAAGCCCTACATGGGGCTTCATGTTGACTGTGGAGCCTGCTTGGGAGTCCCTCACCCTCTCCCCCTCCCTCCCTCCCTCCATCCCACTCCCCCCCCTCCATTTCCCCCTCCCCTTCTCCCTCCCTTTCCTTCTCCCTCTCTCCTCCTCTCCCCTCCTCCCCCCTTCTCCCCCTCTCTCCTTCTCTCTCTCCTTCTCCCCCTCTCCCACTCACAACCACACTCCCTCTCTCTCTCTTAGTCTAAAAAAATAAATAAATAATACAAAATATCTAGGGGTGAAATGTCATCAAGTATATGATCCAAATATTTCACTGCAAAATCTATAAAGCAAATGTGGCAAAGGTACACGGTTACTAAATTCAGCTGATAAACGAAAGGGCGTTCATTATACTGTTCTTTTTACTTTCCTGTACATTGCAAAGTTGCCTAATAAAAGGTTAAAGCAAATGAACCTGGGTTAACAATGTCACCTATATAAAACAACTTATTTTGGCACTTTTAAAATGTTGTGTAAAAACAATGTACATAAATGCATCCATAGATCTATTATTAGGAACCTGGGGGGGGGGGGAACCCATACCTCCAGGCGAATCTCATCTTTTTCCAAACCAATCCGTAGAACTTACTGTCACAGTACTTCTAAAGCTTCTGAGCTCTCCATGCTTTTTCCAGATCCTCCTTTCTCAGTAGGAGTGATGTTGGCATTTCAGGTGAGACCGTTTTCCCTTGTGTGGTCACTATTTAGTGATTCAGAAGGGAAATAGGGGAATAGAACTGGATTCAACGTTTTGTTGTTGTTCAAATCTTGATGATTTGGGGAAAATTGCTTACTTTTTTAAGACTTAGGTTTGTTCTTTTCTGTTAAAGAGGATAATACTATCTCTTTGGAGGGTTTCATTTTTATTTCGAAAATTGAATGAGTTCATGTATATAAAATCACCTTGGGGAATGCTAGCCCATTGACACATTAAATATTCCTTGGTCCTCCCCATTAACATCCCCCTGGGCCTTTTAGAGTTTTTTCCATTGATCATGAATGAACCGGAGAATCGGTGAAGTAAAATGAATAGCTATGAATAGGTTTTTTCCTTCACTATCTCATACGTACTGCCTGTCAGAGATAGCAGCCATTTATATGAAGGGATGACCGGCCATTGACTACGAACTGAACAGACTTCTGCTTCTTTTTGTTTTCTGTGGTATGAATCTTAGTAAGTGGAAAAATAAGGAAAACCGCATGGTTTTCAGCAGAGTGCTGCCTTCTGGTTTTCATTTTGGGGAATTCTATTACAAACCATTAAAACCACTGACTAAAAGCTTCCTCTGAAGTGAAATGTGTATTTATTTGGTCTAGATATCAGGAGATTGGGTTACTTCTGTGAACGACTCATTCTCATTCAGCTTTGAACCATGTGTGCTTAACAGAACTGCTGTCAGCTGTGTGAGAGAAACACTGAAGTCTTAGATGCAGAGAAATTTTTCGTCTCTAGAAAGGATAGTAGTCTTGGTGTATTCATTTCTTATGGCTGCTGTAACAAATTATCACACATTTTAGTGGCTCAAAACAGTATAAATTTACCACCTTATAGCCCTATAAGAGCCTGAAATGGGTCTCACTGAGCTAACGTCCAGGTATTAGCTGTGCTCTGTGCCTGTGGGAGGCTCTAGAGGACAATCTGTTTGCTTAACTTGTGCAGCTTCAAGAGCCTGTCCATGGTCCTTGACTCGTGACTCCTTTCCTCCGTCTTCAAAGCCAACATCATCCAGTCAAGTTTCTCTTACATTGTCTCATTCTTGCTTCCTCTTCTGCCTGCCTCTTCCACATTTAAGGGTCTTTGTGCTTACATTGTTTATCTGTGTAATCCTACCCTGGATCTTTAATCTCTCTATTAAAGTTTCCCTTCCCTTTGCCATCTAACCTAACATACTCACTATTTCCCATGATGAGGATAGAGAGATCTCGGAAGGGGGGCATCCTTTTGTTCATCACAGTCTGCTCCCTCGTTCCCCAAGGATTCACTTCCATCCATATGCAAAGTACATTCACCCTATTCCAACATCCCCCAAAGTCTCTACTCATGACATCTAGGGAAGAGTTGTACAAATAAGGAAACAGAAGTTTGTTACTCAAGGCTGGATCTTTGAGGGTTGTTCAGACCCAGCACATAACTAGCATACAAGAAGCCAATGCCATAAGTAGGTGGAAGTAAAAACCATGTGTTTTAGAAAGGGAAAGGTGCTTAACTAAGTACATGTTCCAATTTAGTCCAAGCTTTTAAGGTGTGTAAGGTTCATGCAGTCAGTGTGTTACTATACTAATAGTACATGTTTCTGAAGCATCTCTCAGTTTGCAAAGCATTTCTGCATTCATCCACTTGTATTATCTTTCTAGAGGTTGCCCCAGAAAATAAAGTTCTGAGGAAATGCTTCAAATGCTGCTATTCTCTTTTAGCAGATGGAGAACTGAGGATCGGAAGTTATATCCATGATCCTATAGCTGACACTGAACCTTGGACTTGTGCCTTCAACTTCACTCTTCTTCCAAACCTATTGTTTATTTATCTGCTCCTCTTTTATTCCCAGTATACAAACAGTGTAAAACTTAAGTTGTGAAAGGTTGATATGTTTAGTAGAGATCAGGTGTCTTATAAAAAAAAATGAAGATAAACAGTGAAGTTATGTTAAAAGTCTTTGAATATTTATGGAACATTATTTATAATGGTAGAATTGGAAGCAACTTAAATATTTGTGATCAAGAGTAGTTAAATGTGTGCTGCGTCCCTAAGGTAACATATGCAGGCCACTAAAAATTGCATTTCTAACTAACTAGAAAAATGGTCACAACATAATTGAATTATGTTACAGAATTAATGTGAAGTATGATTGCAACTAAGTTCAATACAGATTAATTTACAGAAATAAATACAGGAAATACATCATGACTTTAATAGGGACTATTTCTAGCTGATGGAGTTATTATTTGTTTTTAATATGTATTCATTTTCTCACAGTTTTCCCTTAAAGCATTATTACCCCTATAAACTGGGGAAAAATTATTAAACAACTTCATTGGGAGTCGATGAGGGTGAGGCTTATTGTCTTTGTTCCTGAATATTTGAGTATTAATTTGTGAAGGATTATAGAATTTTTATATTAGATTTCTTTTAAATGCTTACATTTTGCTAATTCAAACAGATTTACTCGGAACCAACAGAGGATTTTGGAGCAAACCAGGAACGGGAGGGAAGAGGCCAATGTAAGTGAACAGAAATGTTATAAAATAAACAACTGAACATTTTACAAATTAGGGAGCAAGGCTTACATAAAACAAGTCTTAAAACGGAGGAGGCATTAACAATTGGTTTTGGTGGTGTAGAGTATTTGCCTTAACAACTTGTTATGAATAAGTTACTAATAAGAGGCCATAATATTGTCTAATTAAGCAGCAGCTATGTAGATGGTGAGATGTGATTAGTAGGAGTGTTGCCTGTTGAATAGAGAGTTCTCCTTCTTGACTTGCATCTAAATAGGATTTTCCTTTCTCTAAAAAAACAAAAAAAAAGTCTCTGGGGAGAAAGCCATGATAAATTACCTGACACATTTTTTTCCTGAATTTTGTTTTGTTTGCTTTGTTTTCAGACTATCAGTGGGCCTTCTGCCCCATCCTGTGATCTCATCGACCCAAGGCTAAGCCCTCCAATGCCGAGGGCCACTCTGGGAGAACTCAGCACCGTGAATGCTCAGCTTTCAGACTTAAGTAAATAAGCACATAGGCCTTTTCAGCAGAAGAACTTGATGTGAAACTGTTCTCCTTGGTTTCAAGATTAAATGCAGTCTGAGAAGGACTGAATTCAGTTTGAATATCAGGGAACGATACCAGGAGGTGTAATTATTTCTTGGCAAATGGTTGCATCAAACCCAGTATAGCCATGGGATGTATCTGGGGGAGTAGGTCCCTGAAACTCATCCCCCTGGCTTAGAATATCATCTAATCTACCTGCCTACTTTTATAGAGGTGGTTCAACTCCATGGCCAAACTTAAAACTACTGTGAACCACACACTATATTACCTTGAGTGTCTGCTATGTCACAGCATCAGGTAAGGGAATATTTGATGCAGATAGAGAGGTCAGGAATTAGGAAGACTGATATATATGGTGGTGAAATGGAGAGGGGAAAACACGGGCTTTTGAGGTAGAAGTCCAAGTTGAAATCTCCAGTCTGCCACCTTTTAGCCACCCAGCCTTAGAGGCTTGTCTACCTTAGGATGTCTCACTTAAGATTATAGAAGGTTAAAAGCTTGGGGGAGGAGAGGGTAGAGTTCCATATATGCCCTAGCTTTTTACTTTTTTATTTGACAGAGTGAGACACACAACATCCCTTCCATTCTAGATCAGTTTGGGATTTTAGGAAACCCAATATAATAACATTTGTTACCTTTAGAATATCTTTTTTCTTTTATTTCTTTCTTTTCGTTTTCTTTTTCTTTTTCTTTTTTTTTTTTTTTTTTGGTGGCAGAATTTCTCATTGCAGTTATCGTTAGTAATGTTCTTTAGTTTCTGTTTGAGGAAATCTTATGATTTTATGGTGGCAGAAATACCTCAGTCTCTCTCTTTTTAATTTTATTGTGGAAAATCCAACAGAACAACTGAATGACAAAATGTTTTGAAGCCAAGTCCATTTTTTGTTCTAGATTTCAGGTCCCCAAGTCCTGTTGTAACGAACAACTTGAAACCCAGTCCGCAGTTGGATTTGCTAGCCTTTGAAGATACAGAAACACCTCTGTAAGTATGTCAGTAAGAATCCGGAGCTATTACCATCACATTCTAATTCCTCATATTTAAGAAAACATGACATAAGAGAAAAAGTAGAGACTTAGGAATTGGACAATCCCGAGTTAGAATCTCACCTCTACTTTCCACCATCTTTGTGACCTTGAATGAGAAACAACCAGCGTGAGCCTTCATTTTCCTTCTGAGAATACTTTCTAGGATTCTTATGAAGATTCTTTGAGATGCTATAGTACCTTCTAATTCAGCAGTTGGCTTGTAAAGCCTTCCATAAATTGTTTGTTATTTTCAGTGGTAACAGGGAAATTGAATGACAAGGGAGTAAAATCAAACAGTGGCCACAACAGTTACAGAGCACTTGCCATGTGTTTTATCCCGTTTAGTCTTTGCAAAAATTTTTGGAGCTGTGCTGTTGCCATTATGCCCATTTTACAGGAAAAGGCTGAGACTTAGCGAATAGAAACTGCCCAACTTCATACAGCTATGTAGTAGCAGGTCTGATGAACTGATAGATCACCAAAAAAGTTATACAAATGGCCCATAAACATACATAGTGATGCCTAACCTTACATACAACTAGAGAAATATGAATTAACTACAATGGCTTTTGTATTTTAGCCTCTCAGATGGCTAAAAGTCTAAATGTTTGTTAACCTGCTTTATTGGCTATAGAAAGACAGATTCTATCACAAAATTAATGCAGTTCTTCTGAGGGAAAGTGGCAGTATCTTTTAAAATTGTAAGTGCACTTACGTTTAAACCCACCATACATTTCTAGGAATTCATACTAATGCAAAATCAGTTGTTTACATGATTATTCCTTACAACATTTGGGCACCGCTAATAATTGGAGACAACTCAAGTATGCATCATTTGTGGCCCAGTTAAATACCTAAACAACGTATTACTGTTCAGCTGGGGAACAAAAGTAGGCTCTCTGTATAGGGACGATCACCAATGTATTATAAAGTGAAGAACTGCAAAGTAATGTGTGCACTATCTTGCATTTGTATAAGAAAGTAAGAAAAAATGTAAACATTTGTATAAGAAAATAAGAAAAAATGTAAAGAAACACAAGAAGGAAGCAGAAGAAACTAAAAAAGCCAAGCTTCCCTTAAGGTTAAGAAGAGGCAAGATAGAGTAGATACAGCAAAAAATAAATAGGGATTAGATTTCTTTACATCAGAAGCTGTTGTTGTTTCCTTTTAAATGTATTTATTTTAGGTAATAGGCAATGCATTTCCATTATTCAGGTATCAAAATAATATGAAAAGATACACAAGGACATTATTGGATCACACCCTACCTCCATCCTTTCTATCCCCTTTCCCCTATGTCACATCCTGCTGCTACCCTGGTAGCCACTTTCTTATTTGTCCTTCCAAAGTGACTTTAGATAAACAATGAATATGAATTTTTTTCTCTTTTATTAGATGCAACACACTGTACATACTCTTCTGAACCTTGATATCTTGGCATATCTTGATAAAAGTACATCTGTTTTCATATCAATGGATTTGGATATATTTTTAGAGTAGCCTAGTGTTTTTACCCAGTGTGACCAATCACTGCAATTACTTTTCTACATTAAAACAAGGGGTGGGGGCAGGGGGCCGGAGAGAGAGTATTGAGAAAGGAGAATCCAACTGAGAAGAAAGGGAGGAAAAAGTGGGTGGGGTGGGGAGGGAAGAAAGGACCAAGGAGAGCTTCATGCATTGAGAAATGAATAGAGCCAGTGGCTATGTCCTGAGTGGTTAGTTGGATCAGTACCTCTGGTCTTGATTAAGTGTGATGCAAATAATGTTGCAATGCTGTAGTCAGATTTCCAGGAAGTTGCTTAGTAAATAATGTGATCTAAAGTAACTGATTCTGTTTTCCTTTATCCTGCAAACATGTTGAGTAATGTGAAGGAGTGAATATATAGATGAAGTCCTATTACAAAAATATCTCTATAAAACTTATAAAAAGATCAAATAGTAGCTAATAGCTGCTTATTTTATTTCTTTTTTTGATACAGAGAACATGAGTAGAGAGAGGCAGAGAGGGAGGGAAAGAGAGAATCCCAAGCAGGCTCCACACCCAGCACAGAGCCCAGTGTGGGGCTTTGTCCCACAACCATGAGATCATGACCTGAGCTGAAATCAAGAGTCAGGTGCTCAACTGACTGAGCCACCCAAACGCCGTGTAGCTGCTTATTTTCTTTTATTTTAATGATTGTTTATTTTTGAGAGAGAGAGCACACATGAGCAGGGGAGGGGCAGAGAGAGAGAGAGAGAGAGTTACAGAATCCAAAACAGGCTCCAGGCTGTGAGCTGTCAGCACAGAGCCTCATGCGGGGCTCAGATTCACAAACCACAGGATCATGACCTGAGATGCTTAACCAACTGAACCTCCCAGGTGTCCCATAGCTGCTTACTTTACTCAGTAATATCATGGGTCTCATGGTGTAGTGTGCATAAAAATCACTTGGGGGATTATTAAAAAGTACAATTGCTGGTCCCCAGAAATTCTAACTCAGTAGCAGGACTCTTTAGTTTAAAAAAAAAAAAACACCCCAGGTGGGGCGCCTGGGTGGCTCAGTCAGTTGAGCATTGGTCTTTGGCTCAGGTCACGATTTCATGGTTTGTGAGTTCAAGCTCCGCGTCAGGCTCCCTGGTGTCAGCACAGAACCTGCTTCGGATCCTCTGTCCCCCTCTCTGCCTTTCCCCCTACTCTCAGAAATAAATATTTTAAAAAAGCATCCCAGGAGAATCATAAAGCAGTACTTTGCTGATCATACATTAGAAACCCTATAACAATTGTTCACCCAACATCCAGATATCAAAATAATCGTAGTTCTGGGAATTCACTGGAGTAAAAGATAATGTATAATGTATTTTGTTTTCTGTACAAAGACTTTTGTATCTATTTTTTGATTTTGAAAAAAGCTATACATGAGTGAAACTATACTTAGACCAGTTTTTGACCGTGTCAGGAATTGAAGCACTAAAGTTACCTAAGGCATAGGCATAGGTTAAATCCTATGCTAGATAACACATATGAAAGGCAAAAACAGCCATCAACAATGTCTTAGGTTCTTGAGAATTTTCCAGCCCCTCTGTGTTTGTTCAGCATCACAGAACAACTGAGTAATGGAATTATTCATGACAGAAAGGAATGTGGAGAAATAATGATTATGGGATAAAGTAACAGGACATATTCATAGTCTACTTACTGTTATAGTACAGGCTAACAAGAATAAGAAATATTTTCTTTTTTTTTCTATTTTTTTCTAAAAATTTATTTTTGAGAGAGAGAGAGGGAGAGAGTGAGTAGGGGAGGGTCAGAGAGAGGGAGACACAGAATCTAAAGACAGGCTCCAAGCTGTCAGCATAGAGCCTGATGCAGGGCTCGAACCCACGAACCACGAGATCATGACCTGAGCTGGAAGTTGGATGCGTAACTGACTGAACCACTCAGGCACCCCTAAAATAAGAAGTGTTTTCTAATTACTTACTAGCGCTGGGAGGTGGGCACTCTCATTCTCATTTCCTCAAAGGTAAAGAAACCGAGGCTGAGGAAGATTAACCTGCCCAAAGGCATTGCCCAATTTGATTCAAATTCAAGTGGGTCTGATTTCAGTGCCTGTTTTCTTTTTTTTTCTTTCTGTGCTTTAATTTTTTAAAAATTTCTGTAAGGTAAAATTAACCTCTTTGTTTTTCTTTTGTGTGCAGTTCTATGAATTTTAACATATGTATGGATTCACGTAACTACCATCACAGGGTATAGGAGAGTTCCATCACCCCCAAAATTCCCTTGTGGTATTTCTTTACAGTGCTTCCCTCCCACACTCACCCTTCAGCAATCACTAATCTGTTCTCCATCACTATAATTTGTCTTTTCAAGAATGGCATCTAGGGGCGCCTGGGTGGCTCAATCAACCGGTTAGGCGTCAGACTTCAGCTCAGGTCATGATCTCATGGTTCATGGGTTCGAGCCCCATGTCGGGCTCTGTGCTGACAGCTAGCTCAGAGCCTGGAGCCTGTTTCAGACTCTGTGTTTCCTTCTCTCACTGACCCTCCCCTGTTTACACTGTCTCTCTCTCTCAGAAATAAATAAAAACATTAAAAATTTTTTTAAATGGCATTTGAATAGAATCATGGTGTATGTAATATTTCTAGGAAAGGTTCTGTAAAATTGATATTTGCTTCATGTATTCTGAAGCTTGGTTATTGAGTGCATATACATTCAGGATTGTTGTGTCTTCTTGGCGAATTGACCCTTAAAGAATTATGCACAGTTCCTTTTTGTCCCTTCTGAGTTTTCTTGTCCTGATGTCCACTCTGGTACCAATATAGCCACATTAGATTAGTGTTTGCATGGTATATTGTTTTCTATCTTTTCACTTTTAACTATATCAAAATATTTGAAGTGAATTTCTTATAGATAGCATATAGTTGGGTCATGCATTTTTATGTATTCTCATAATTTCTGTCTTTAACTGGTGTGTTTAGACCATATATTTAATGTAATTATATATTTGGGGTTTGGTTGAGCATTATAATTTCTTTCTTGTTTTTCTCCTTTGTTGCTGTTTTTCTTCTGTTTCCTCTTACCTGCAGCTTTTGACTTGTTTGAATGTTTTCAGTATTCCTTCCATCTTACCTACTGTGAGTTTGACTGTAATTTTGTGTAGTTTATATTAGGAGGGAGGGGACGGTTCTAGGGACTACAGTGTACATAATATTTTGTCTGCTTAGAACCAGTATTTTACCACTTAAAGTGAAATGTAGAAAACATAGAGATCCTCCCTTTCTATTATAGTTATTGTATATATTATATCTACATTGAAAAAGAAGAGCAACAGGCAGGTATAATTTTTGTGTGCAACTCTCAAATATATTTTAAAGAACACAAGAATTGTTTTTTTTACCCAATATTTGCCATTTATGTTGATCTTTTATTTTCTCATATAATTTCCGTTCTTTCTGAAGAGCTTTCTTTTGTGATTTTTTTTTTTTTTTTTTTAGAGCAGGGCTATGGGCAGTGAAAATCTCATCTTTCTTCATGTGAGAATGTCTTTATTTCATCTTTCTTCCCAAGGGATGTTTCAGTGGATGTAGAAATCCAAGTTGGTGGTTTTTTCTTTTGGTTTTTAAACATTGCTGCCCCCCTCTTCTGACCTAAAGTGATTTCCAATGAGAAGTCTTGGGGCGCCTGGGTGCCTTAGTTGGTGGAGCGTCCGACTTCAGCTCAGGTCATGTTCTCACTGCTCGTGGGTTCGAGCCCTGCGTTGGACTCTGTGCTGACAGCTCAGAGCCTAGAGCCTGCTTCGGATTCTGTGTCTCCCTCTCTGCCCCTCTTCTGCGCACTCTTTCTTTCTCTCCCTCTCCCCCTCTCTCTCTGTTTCTCTCTCTCTTCTTTCTCAATAATAAAAAAATGCTTTAAAAAGAGAGAAGTCTATATTCATTCAGATCATTGTTCTATAGATAATGTATTATTTTATCTCTGCTATGCTTTCAAGAATTTTTTTTCCTGATTTTGGGAAGCGGAAGCTTGAGTCTGGCGCCTTAGGCCACTCAGCCATCTTGACCATGCTTTTTTTCCTGATTTTGAACAGTTTGATTATGACATGTCTGGGCATGGATTTCTTTTGGTTTATTCTGTTTGGGATTTGCTGAGAGTATTAGTTTCCTGTGGCTGCCATCAAAAAAATCGCAAACTGCGTGGTTTAAAACCACTGGAATTTATTTTCTCCTAGTTCTGGAGGCTAGAAATCTGAAATTCAGCAGGACTATGCTCCATGCCGGGCTCTTTTGGGAGAAGCCATTCTTTGCGTCTTTCAAATTCTGATGATTGTCAGCATTTTTTTGCTTCCTTGGCTTGGCCCACATCATTCCACTTTCTGTCTCCACCTTCATGTAGCCTTCTCTGTGTATTTCAGATCTGCCTCTGCTATTCTCTCTAAGATCACTTGTCTTTGAATTTAAGGTCCATTCGAGTGATATAGGATGGTATCACCTTCTCGAGATCCTTAATGTTACCTGAAAAGACCTTTTTGCGGGGCATATGGGTGGCTCATTCCAGTAAGCATCCAACTCTTGGTTTTGGCTCAGGTCATGATCTCACAGTTCATGAGTTTGAGCCCCTCATTGAGCTCTGCACTGATTATGCAGAGCCTGCTTGGGATTCTCTCTCTGCTGCTCCACAACTCTCTCTCTTTCTCTAAAATGAATAAAAACTTTAAAAACATTTTAAAAAAAGACCTTTTTTCCAAATAAGGTAACATACATAAGTTCCAGGAATTAGGACAAGGACATGCCTTTTGAGGGTGGAGGGCACCACTCAACTCACTACACTGCATTTCTTGAATCTGGGTTTCTTTCTGTCTTTTACCAAATTTATGAAGTTTTTAGCCTTAGAGTTTTTCCAAATAGTTCTTCCAACAGTATGCTTTTTACTGTCCCTCTGGGACTCTTGATGTTACAAATGTTAGATCTGATATCATCATTGTCTTGTAAATCTCTAGAGTTCTGTTCATTACTTTTTTCACTTTTTTTCCTCTGTTTTTTGGTTTGTTGTTGCTTCTTGTTTGTATTTATAAGACGGGATAATTTCTATTTATGTTCAAGTTTGCCATTTATTTCCTCTCTCATCCTCATTTTGCTATGGATCTCATTCTGTAAATTTTTTAAAACTTCAGTTAATGTATTTTTCAATTCTGAAATTACTATTTGGTTCTTCTTTAGGTCTTATTTTTCTTTGAAATGACTTTCTATTTTTTCTTTTTTTTTCATGAGTGTTCAGAGTTGCTAATTGAAGCATTTGTATAAGGGCTGCTTTAAAATCTGAGATAATTTTATGGGGCACCTGCGTGGCTCAGTCAGTTAAGCATCTGACTTCGGCTCAGGTCATGATCTCACAGTCCATGGATTTGAGCCCCACATCTGGCTCTGTGCTGACAGCTCGGAGCCTAGAGTCTGTTTCAGATTCTGTGTCTCCCTCTCTCTCTGCCCCTCCCCCATTCGCTCTCTGTCTGTCTCTCACTCAAAATAAAGACATAAACAAATTTTTAAAAAATTTTAACATGTATGTCCTCTTGATATTAGCATTTGTTGATTTTTGTTTTGTTTTGTTTGCCTGTTGAAATTTTCCAAGTTCTTCACATGCCTAGTAATTTTGGATTGTGTCTTGGGCATTTTTAATGTTATGAGACACTTTGGTCTTTGAATCCTGTCAAAGATGGTGCTTTTTTGATTTTAGAAGGCAAACAGTCTCGCTAGCTTCATGCCACAGTTTCAACCTCCCTTTTTCTGTGCCATGGTTCCAACATAGTTATGTTTTCAAAGACTTTGCAGTGCTTTTCAGATCTGCCTCATGTGGGCCGCCCTGAGGCCTGAATGGGTATATGTTCAGTTCGCAACATCTCTGCATCTTGACTTGGATCAGATTCACAGAGGCACAGATCAAGAAGTGAGACCAGGATTTCATAAACAACATTAAGGTTGATTTTCCAAATTCCTCCCTCTTTGTGATTTCTCTAGTGCTCTGCTTTTCTAGGATTTGCCTTTTGGTTCTCCAGTCAGAAAGCTGGAGCTTCAATTACCCTACTATATACCATTTATTTCCTTGACTATGCTTGTGTCTGGGTCCAAATGGTGGGACAGAAAGGAAAGAACAAAAATAAAAAAAATAGAGTTTGCCCTGTCCTCTGGGATCAGAGTTACACCTGTTGGAAGGGAAGGTTCTTCTCAAATTTTTAAGTCTGTTGGCTTCTACTGTCACTCCAGCCATTTTAGGATTGCCTCAGGTATAGAGAGGGAGAGAACAGAAGGGGAAAGGAAAAAAGAGAGTAAGGGATTTCCACACTATCTCTGACTTCTCTTTCCTGCCCCTTGAGTGAAAACAGAAGGGCTTCTCTTGGAGCTGTCTGTACTTACTGCCCACTCTTGGGTTTAGGCTTCATTGCATTCAGGTTCTGGAATACCAGAGAATGTCTCTTGCCCAGAGAGGCAAGAAAAAAAAAAAAACCTCACTAATGATCCATCATAGATACTCAAATTCCAGTCTTCCTTCCCAGTCATCCTGTACCTATTAACTTTTCAGTCCTCAGATATTTGCCCTGTGCATTCTGTTCTGGTTTTAGAGATTCCTTCAGTGGCAGAAACAGGGCAAAGTGTATCTGCTGTAGATGTACAACCAGGACCCTCCCCCCTTCTACCCTCTACTCTGTACTGCCTCTTTTCCTTCAGGAAATGATGCATGGTAGCTACTCTAATGGAAAGATTGAAGGCTTGTTCTCACTAGTGTACTATGTATACTTCAGGATCTCAGGGCTGCCACTGCTAACGAACAGTACTTTGTCTTTACTCTTTGGTATTCAGACATGAAAAGCTGGTGAGTGCCGAAACCAGATGGCAGTTGTTATATAAAGTTAATATTCCATTGCAGTCTGAAAGTACATTTTAGGTTTTGTTTGTAGGAAGTCATCCTACTTTTTGCATTTGTGTTCTCACTGTAGGGTAATCATGCTGTCTTATCATACTCTCCTAGATTTGCCCAAAGGACCGGCCAAGACATCATCGCAAATCATACCTATGAGAGTGTAAGTAATGAAACTTCCCGGGCAGCCCACCTAGTCAGTGGGTTGTCGTGGCTAAGAAGGAATTCCTGGTCATTAAATCTCATGTTTTGCTTAGTGTTTTGTTGTGTGTCCTGTAACGTGTTGATACAGCCCTTGTTAGGACTTCTCTTTGTGGTTTTTTTATCTTAAAGATGGACAAGTTCTTAACTTCTGTTAGAAAAATAGTTCAGGATCACAATTCCTTTAGTGCTTGTTTATATTAGCTGTCTCTTCTTTCCTTCCATCTTCTTTCACAGACTTCAGACAGGCTGTCATTCCTACGGCTTTCCTGCATACCTCTTGTCAAGGTCTCTCGTGATCTCTACATTACCAAATCAAGTACTGCAAATTTCAGTCCTCGTCTTATGTGATTTATCAGCAGCAGGTGACAGAGTCAGTCACTTCCTCCTGTTCTGCACATGCGGCTTTCAGACACCACTCATTTTTCTTCTCTTGCCTCCTTTCCACTGTATCTCCTTTGCTGCCCGCCACTCTTTTACTGGCCTTTCAGTATTGGAGATCCCAGGGCTTAGGTTTCAGACTTCTACTTTCATTCTTCCATGGTCTTCTGGTCTCCAATCTTAAAATACCATTCAGATTCCGACAACTTATCTGCAGCCCATAATCTCCCCTAAACTCAGAACATAGAAATCCACTTTCCGAGGATTCTCTTCTTGCTTTCTTCCCAGTCCTGGCTCTCCACCTGCACCTCCTGCACTTCTCCCTGCCTCAGTAAAGGAACCCTCCACTACTGCAGTTGCTCAAGTCAAAACCTTGGAAACCACTGCTTGCTCTCCACCTTTTCATCTCTTTCCTGTTTCCTTTTCCTGTTTCTCTTTGATCAGTGTATCCATTATCTAGATACTCACCTCCACTTCTGCATCACAGTCCAAACCATCCAGAGGAATATTACAGTATCTTCCTAACATTACCCTGCTTTAGCCTTCACCTCCCTCTCCACCCTCACCCCCACTGTGCAATCTCTGTTCAAAACAAACCAGAACCATCCTTAAAAAAAAAGAAAAAGTCATATTAACTGCTCTAAACCCACCTAGAATTTTCTTCCTCCATTGTATTCCGTAAAAACCTGAAAATGCTGATCTTGCACCTCCCATTACCTCTTCAACTTCACCTCTCTTCCTTGGCTCACTCTGCTCCAATGACACTGGGCTCCTCTGCTTCAGAGCATGTGACCTTGAGCCCCCTCAGATAATCACAGCAGCCACATCAGTCAGGATTCTGCTCAAATGTCCCCAGTGGTGAGGCATTCCTTGACCACTAACTGTCAGAGTAATAGCCTACCCCATCTACCTGAGCCTTTTGTTTGTTTGTTTGTTTGTTTAAGAGCACTTGCTAACTAACATCTCTTTACATTTGTCAATTGTTTGCTTCAAAGGGGCAGAGATTTGGCCTGTTTTATTTATAGCACCCAGGTACCCAAGACATATTCATGAAGTGAATGAGGAAGATTATGAGATTAATCTTTATCAGTCCTGATTTGGTGGTGGTATCTTAGGCGTTTCTGTAGGGTTAAGATTGATTTTCCTGTTTGAAGCTGAGATTTTTTAGCATGCAACAACAGAATCTTGACGGAGCCATACAATTCTTTTTTTTTTTTTTTTAGCAAAAATGTTAATTTTACATTTTATATGGGAAATGAGGTGCAGTGGCATGAAACCAGAGAGAAAAGTAGTGTTATAAATGGTTATCACCTAAAAAAGTAATAAATAATTTCTAATTCTTGTCCAGTTGTAAGTATATGGTTCTTGGAATTCCCAGTTAGAAGCCTGGGAATCTAAATAATGAAAGAAAAACTTAATGTTGAATGTTTATTTGAACATGCCTTGTGCTTACTTCAGTTTCCAGAATATTCAAATTCAGTACTACAGCCAGTTAATGTGCAGAATGTTCCAGCAACACTGTCAAGCCAGAGACCGCCCTTGCCCGCCCATCATCCAGGTACTTGAGACCTATTATCTGCATTGAATAAGGAAACTTGTGAGAGTGTAGGAATCTGCCAGATTTACTGCTGATTGAAAATAGATACAGAGAGAGGAAAAACTAGGACTTCATGTGCCTCTTTAAGCTCCATGAAGTCAATTCATGGCCCATATCATTATGACCGACGTTTGATTATAAAATGTGCTTGTATTGTGCTGAACGTTGTATTTGGAATGCTGAGGAAAATGGATCTTTAGTTGAAATTTGGAAATCCTTGTGCTTGGGAGGAGCATTAGAACACGAGTTGTGTTAGTTTCTGGCTGTCAGTGTTTTGCAGGGTCTCATGTTTGAAGTCAGAATCATAAAGAGATTATTAATTGTGTGTGTTTACTGGTGGGTTGTTTTGTTTTGTTTTGCCTGAAGCAATGACAGAGAATGATCTCCAGCCACCCAATTACTACGAGGTAATGGAGTTTGATCCCTTGGCTCCTGCTGTCACTACAGAGTAAGTCATTTACAACATGATTATTTTTTTGTCTTGGTTCCCTTTGGTAACAGAGCTAAATGGGGCTTGGTTGTACATTTAACTTTAGGTTTAGGTTTTGGCAGAAATTAATGATCTTATTAAAAATGACTTATGAGGTTTTATGGAGACTGTTGCTCTTTTTTGTTATTAATCAATTAATAATTTTTTGAGAGAGAGAGAGAGAGAGTGTGTGAGTGGTGTTGGAGAAGAGAGAGGAGACACCAAATCTGAACCAGGCTCCAGGCTCTGAGGTATCAGCACAGAGCTTGATGCAGGGCTTGAACTCATGAGCCATGAGATCATGACCTGAGCCAAAGTCGGATGCTTAACCCACTGAGCCCCCCAAGTGCCCCTGGAGACTTTTGCTTTAATGGTCTTAGCGTGCTCAGCCTTGTGACTAAAACATGAAAATGCTGGAGCTGCACCTTAAGAAATAACTGGAACCCTCATGTGCATTAACGAATTCCTTATAGATGCCTTGGGAGAAAGGTTCTCTCGAGTTTGAAAAGAACACTATATTCACTGATTGGTGACATAAGTAACACTGCGTTGATGGATTATTTTAACTGTTCTTTGACTAATCGCAAATAAGAACTTTTTAGTCTTCATAATATGTTGACAGTGTGCTTAAAGTGGATTCATGTAAATGTGTCTTTTCAAGTTGAAATCCTTAGAGTACCATTATTTTATGATTTCATATTGGTGGAGTGTCTATGAATATTTATAGGATGGCAGGCTTGTTAGAGCTTTAATATACTTTGAATGACAGTTACCCCCAAAATTATTAAAGCAAGTTTACAGAAACCATTGTTCAGAAACAGGCAGCCTTTAGGCAATATCTCATTTACAGCTGTCTTTTGTTTGACCTATGTGGAATTCAAACTATGCATGTAAAAACTAATTGCCGAAAGTTAAAAACTGAGATATTGTTTGAAAAAAAAAAAACCCCATTAACTCTGGACTTTGGATTCTTTTGATACTAGGGCGATGGCAGTGTTTTATATGCTAGCAATAGGTTGGGGCTGAAGAATAGCTGCTTCCTTAAAGACAAGGTACACTGTGCAGTTCACTGCACCCCAAATGGCCCTCCTCGCCCATTTATTTGATCTGCCTGGCATGTGTAAGCATTTGAGGTTTTGACCCCTGGTTTTATACAAAAGAAATTTTTTTTTATGTTTTTATTTTAGTTTTGAGAGAGGCAGAACGCTAGCGAGGGAAGGGCAGACAGAGAGGGAGACACAGAATCTGAAGCAGCTCCCAGGCTCTGAGCTGCCAGCACAGAGCCTGACGCGGGGCTTGAACTCACAGACTGTGAGATCATGACCTGAGCTGAAGTCGGACGCTTAACCACCTGAGCCATCCAGGCACCCCTGACCGCTGGCTTTATACCACTGATTATCGATCCATTTTAGAATAATTTATGAATTTTAACAGAGTTAAAGGAGTTCATTAAGAATGTTTTTCCTAATTTAAGATTGCAAAATTTCCCTAAGTTCTGCTTAAGTATCACTGAATGTATTTGTAGCTTAAGAAATTAGAAATCAAGTTGCATCCAAACAAGAAGTGAAGTTTAATATATTCTAGCTAGTTAGGAAATTGTGGTCAATAGATATGACAGTGCAACAGATATTAAATGTGAGAGAGTAGAGGGGTGCTTGGGTGCCTCAGTACGCGAAGCATCTGACTTCGGGCTCAGGTCGTGATCTCATGGTCCGCAGGTTCAAGCCCTGTGTGTCAGATTGTGTGCTGACAGCTCAGAGTTTGGAGCCTGCTTCAGATTCTGTCTCCCTCTTTTCTCTGCCTCTTCCCCAGTCACATTCTGTCTCTCTCACTCTCTCAAAAATAAACATTAAATAAAATTTTTTTTAATGTGAGAGAATAGAGAAATCGGAGAGGTGAAGCTTTGGAATTCTCTACCATTGTGGTTCTTACTTTCTGAGGGGGAAGGTGCCCCCAATTCCTTTGGAAGTCACCTGAAATACATGGAACTTCTCCCTAAGGAAAAGTACCAAATCTTACATAAAAACTTGTGGAATTTTCACATCACTGGTTGTCTATGAACCCTAGGTTCAGAATTTGTTTTAGCTGGACAAGTACAATATTTATGAAGTTGTATACATAAATGTATACACATTCATTTGGCAGATGCTTCAACACTGTGCCAGGGACAATGATTAGTGCCTAATTTATAATGCTGAACAAGAACCGCCCGCCCCCCGCCCCCCCAATCTCATGGAGATTAATCTAGTGTGGAGGAAGAAATCAGCAGGCAAACATATATTTATAGTTTGTGGTAATGGTGTGAAAGGATATGGTGACTTGAAAGTTTGTAACAGTAAGTGCTAACTTAAATGAGGGCTGGAGGGAGCTTGAGGAAAGGACATTAAGGTTGAGAACTGCATCTGTTTGGTGACAAGTTTGGGAATCAGTGTTGTTAGGCGCCAGGAACAATGGGTACAAAGACCCTAAGCAGAGAGAGTTTGGGCACGTTGAAGGAAATGGACAAACGAAGAGCAAAAGACAGCAGCGGGGAACCTACCACCAGATGTGGAAATTGCATCTTGGAAGCAAGAAGGGAGTGCGTCACTGTGATGAACATGGCTGAGAGGGCTAGGTGAGGACTGAAGACTAGACAGTGGATTCAGTAGTAGGAAATCAGTGGTGTAAAAGCTGATTTGCTAGACTGACAGGGACAATAGCCAGATTTTAGTGTATTAGAGGAAGTAGGGATAATAAGTGTAGATGACACTGGCAATTTCACATGAAGGGATGGTGGAAGGCGGCTTGGCAGGTAGAGGATTACTAAAATGATTACTCCAAGCAGACCTGGGATTAATATGGCCTTATTTTAGAAAATGGGAGATGCTGGAGCATGTGCGAATGTTGAGGGCTAGGATGTGGTAGAAAGGAGGATGACTAAGTAGTAACGTGTGAGAAGCTAGAGGGTAGGGAGGCTCACAGAGGCAGATGGTGGTGCAGGTGGAAGACAGACTCGAAGATGCGGTGATAGGGAGATGAAATTTCTATACCAAGGCATTTAATTTATTTAGAAGTGATAGTTCTCACTAAGAGTAGAGAGAGGAAGATGACCAGAGATTTGAGGAATAAAGGCAGTTGAAATGGTTTTGTGGAAACCCATTAAAATTTCTGGACCATCCTGGGGCCTCATGATGTTGGTGAACATGGCTTTGTAGTGCTGTGATTTTTAGATTTTTTTCTTCCCTAGCCATGTCTTGCTGTATTTGTGAACATTGTGTTTGTAGGTATAGATGTTTTCTAGCTACAGCCCTATTTAAGATGTATATGAACAACAGAACGGTGTCATAAATTACTATAAACGAGGTGCAGAGATGACATTTATGAGCTAAAGGTGCCCCAGGAGTTTGGACTATAATAACAGTAACATTTTTAAACGTTTTAAAACCTGGAAAAACTATAATTTTTGCTTTTCTTTTTAATAAGCAGAAAGGAAACTGTTCAAGTTTGAGCCACATTTTTCATTAAGTTACAGGTAAAATGAATTGGTTACAGGAGATACATATATTTATAAGATGCATAGGAATTACGGCATTAGGCTCTAAGAAAGCTGTAATGTAAGCTTCAGGGTAGAGATCTGTTTTTATTCCCTGATACAGACTGAATACCTAAAACAGCACCGCACCAGATTTTTAGTTAAGGTATTGGCAGTTAAAGCCAAAGTAGTACTTTGAAAATGATATGTAACCTTTTTGCCATGACGGCTTGTTTATTTCAGAGCTCTTTATGAAGAAATTGGCGTTCGTCACCAGAAAGGAGCTCAAAGTAAAAGTGACTGTTGAGGTAGACTTCAAGGACACAACTTCTACTCCCCATTCCACAGAATTCCTGTGTGATTGTCACTATATGTTTAGTATTTACATTTTGTAAAAGCCATCTGAGTCTGACACTGAGTGTAATCTTAATACAGAAGTTCATCTCAAATTATAATGAAATATAATCTCTGTAAGCTCATTACCTAAAAATAATCTTTAGAATGTAGAAGTTGATTTATGGTATAGAAGTATTAATGCTAACAAAAATAATGATCAACACAGACTTCGTAGCACTGAACTAGACCTGTATCTTTTATGTATAGTTAATGAGTGGTAGAACCCACTCATTGCTCGTCCAGGTAGGCCTGGACTCCGCCTATTTGTTGTATTAGTCATCCCATTTTATTTAGTAATGAATGCGTGGCCACCAGTAACCCATTAACCTTGTTTATTCCCCACACCCTCCTCCATGGAAGTAATACGTTCCCACCTTTCTGCATTAGGTTGTGACTCTCCTTATCCAGGAGTGGAGAAACAGAAGGAAAGGCTGGAGGCCGCGGTCTTCTTACACTGGGTGGAAATGGGTGACTAGCTCATTACCTGCATTTAGAGGTGCCACCTCCCTACAAGGTAGACCCTATGCAGCTTGGAGGCCCAGAAGACCAGACCTACCAGCACATCAGAAACATGGTGGAACATTACTCATCTGCAGTAACAGAAGTGCAACTTTTATACTTCCTGACCACAGCTTAAGCTTTATTTTGAAACAACTTGGTTATTTCACCTTAAACTTCATCAGAAGAAAAAATCATTGTACTGATGCCAACGGGTTTAATTATAACATCCTGGGCTTCACAGGCCTTCCTACATTTAGAAAAGAAATCCTCACACTGCTGTGGTAAGAGTAGATAAAGATTATTTTATTACAAAATAATTATGAAAACTATTGAGTGCCTTCATTTAACTCAAGTTGAATGTAAAAGTCAATTTGTACTTTTTTTTTTCTTTACTACCTGTTTAGAATCAGGACTTGTAAAAGCCTTGATGATTGTAGTGTATATTTCAGATACCATGAAGAGGTCACTGGACTCTGTATCGAGTTGCCTTTACATATGATTCTTTATAATACTAAATGATCTTTTTCTCCCCTTTTTACTGCAAGTAATATTTCTAATTGAAACAAACGCTACTGGAAAGCATTCAGAATAAAATGTGTATTTGTTTATGTCATAAATTACAATGATAAATTATTAAAACACTTTAATACATCTTTTTTACAGGGTCTGTTCATAGAACTTCTGATGTCAATAAGTTCGCACTTACATTTTAACATTCAGGAACTTGAACTGTCACAGGAAATCGTACTAGAATCCTACTAAATATATTTATGGATTTTATTTCATATTTGTGATGCTGAAACTTCAAAATATTCAGTACTCAAAATATAAAATAGGCCTAGATCCTAAAGGAAAAAGAGAGTCAAATTTGAAATTAGAATGTAATCTCTGGGCAGCCTAGGGCTCAGTGATACCTCTTTCATTGTGAGCTTTTAAAATAGTGACGATTCACAATAAAAGAAAGTAGGCACCAACTATTTTAGACATAACAAAAACAGGCAGAAGTTATGACCTAGAGCCTAAAACAACCCCAGGAATAATAAAAGTATTCACTGCTACAAGTATGAAGAGCTATAAACTGAAGTCTGTGCCTACTTATTTAAGAAACAAAGGAGTTTCTTTTAATATTCCCTATCAAACTCTATGGTTTCGAATAGTCCTACATTCAATTTGGGCCTATGGATTCCCTATGACAGCTGAAACTGTTCATTCAATTTTAAACAGGGTAAATTAGTTGAAAAAAAAATAAACACAGTATTATATTTAAAAAGTTTTAAAGTATTTCTCCCCTGAGAAGACTAAATACATGATTTTTCAAAAATCACAAATCTGAAAGGACTTAGGTGCTGACTTCAATTATAGCCTGGAAGTGGCAACTTCTGTCCCTCCTTTGCTTCAAAAAAAGTATAAGAAAGAGTGATGAGATCAACATTCACCATTCTTGGGTCTTCAGCAAATTCAGGATCAATGTAGAAAAACACTGGCATATCTACTTCCTCTTGTGGATTGAGCCTTTGTTCTTCAAAACAGAAGCACTAGAAGTATAAAAAGATATTTGTTTAGTTTCTGTTAGAATAGAAATCTTAATGATGGTTCATTTCTTGGCTTTAGTGAGCATACTACAATTAATATTATAATGAAAAAATACAATTAAATATAATCTAATTCTGTGACACAATGACATTATCTTTTCATCTAACTGACTTTTCCTTTAAAGTTAAAATTCTAGGGGCGCCTGGGTGGCTTAGTCGGTTAAGTGTCTGACTTTCGCTTGGGTCATGATCTCGCGGTTCGTGGGTTCGAGCCCCGCGTCGGGCTCTGTGCTGACTGCCAGCTCGGAGCCTGGAGCCTGTTTCAGTCTGTGACTCCCTCTCTCTCTGACCCTCCCCTGCTCGTGCTGTCTCTCTCTCTCTCTCCTAGAAATAAAGCATTAAAAAAATAAAAATAAAAAAAAGTTAAAATTCTAAAGTTAAAAGCAGATACCACTTAGTTCACTGTGTCAGTAACGAACCATAGTTGCTATAAGCAATGGAAAAAAAGTTTGATGTTTAGAAGAAACGAATTTTCAGAAATTAGTTTCTACAAAACACTGCACTAAGTTTAGTACTAAATAGTTTATGGAATATGATGAAAATATATAAGTTTCCATATAACTATACCTGTATTTTATTGAAATACTGTCCAGCTTCAAATGGTACAACATTGTATGTAGAAATTCCAATGACTGGTTTGTCTGTAGGATTCTTAGCTTTATAAAACGCCAGTGCAGTCTCTCCTGGTACTACCTGTTTTAAGAAAAACATACATTATCAATACTTTAAATCTCACAGCTCCTCCTTTCCTTACTACATTAGTCACTATTTTTCCTAACCCTCAGACCACAATACTTTTTTTTTTTTTTTAATTTTTTTTTTTGTTGTTGTTTTATTTCTAGGAGAGAGAGAGACAGTGTGAGCAGGGGAGGGTCAGAGAGAGAGGGAGTGACAGACTGAAACAGGCTCAGACCACAATACTTTAAACTAATGCTGAAGGTCAGCCAAATAAACTGTGAATACTACCTATGGACATCTGGTTTTTAAATTTTATTTGCCTACGTCCGTGAAGGACCAGTGCTCTCCTCATCACTGTGGACTGTCCTCTTGTTTGTATATCTGAAGTCTTCAAGCAATGAACTGCAAATTATTTAAAATGTCCAAGGACAGCCAATTCTCTCATAGCCCAAGCCTGACTTAACACTCATACCTAAACATCACTGTATGACCAACATAGATTCTTTTTAAGATGTTAACATTAAACTCCGCTTACAACCAGAGTAAACTGAATTTCTAACCAGAGTAACTAACCGAATAGATTATTTAACCAAAAAACTTTTTGAGAGAACAGATTTTTTTTAAATATTGCAAGGCTTTAGGGCCGGCTGAGTGGCTGGCTCCTTCGATTAAACATCAGACTTTATCTCAGCTCATGATCTCTAGTTACATGAATCTGAGCCTCTCTTGGGGCTCTGCTATCAACTCAGAGCCCACTTGGAAAACTCTATCCTCCTCCCTTTCTGCACTTCGCTTTCTGCTCACATGCACTCCCTCTCTCTCAAAACTAAACATTTGGAAAAAATTGCGAGGCTTTAAAAAAATAAATTTCCAAAGGATTCTGTCCTTTGTACCATTTCAGACACCAATATCTTGTACACTACTATATAATTAGAAGTAACATTCAAAATCATAACCTATGAAACCCTTAATCATTGAAGAATTCAGTCATATTTAGTAATGTGGAGGAACACCCAAGATTTATAAGAGTTTCCCAATAAGCGTCACAATTAAGCTTTTCTGGCTATTCCTCCTCTCATGAAATAATTTCAATTAAATCCTCTAGGAGTCCAGTTAGTCAAGATTTTAGGAAACTTAAAAAAAAATTTTTTAACATTTATTTTTGAAAGAGACAGTGTGAGCAGGAGAGGACCAGCCAGAGAGGGAGGGAGACACAGAATCCAAAGCAGGCTCCAGGCTCTGAGCTGTAAGCACAGAGCCCAATGTGGGGCTCGAAATCACGAGCCGTGAGATTATGACCTGAGCTGAAGTCAGACACTTAACCGACTGAGCCACCCAAGCACCCCAAGGAAACTTTTAAAGTAGAGCTTTTCTGAAGTAGAACATGACTATTTGTTATGGTTACTTCAAAGGTTCTCATTTTTAAAAGAGTGTGTGTGTGTATAGATACACACACACTTTTTTTTTTAAATTTATTTTTAAGTAATCTCTACACCAAAACGGGGCTTGAACTCCCAACCCTGAGATCGAGAGTCACATATTCCACCCACAGAAGCAGCCAAGAGCCCTGAGACAGGGATTCTTTTTTTTTTTTTTTGAGAGAGAAAGCATGTGAGTGAGTTAGGAAGAGCTGCGGGGTTGGGGAGAGAGGAAAGAGAGGAGGAGGAAGGGAGGGGGAGACGGAGAGAGAGAAGAGAAATGGAGGGAGAGAATCTTAAGCAGGCTCCACGCTCAGCACAGATTCTAATACAGGACTTGATCCCAGGAACAATGAGGTGATGAGCTGAAATCAAGAGTCAGACACTTCTCCAACTAAGCCACCCATGTGCTGCAGCAGTTTACTAATTTATATCAAAAGCATTCCTCTCGGGGCACCTGGGTGGCTCAGTTGGTGAAGTCCAACTCTTGGTTTCCAGTCAGATCATGATTCCAGGGTCCTGGGATCAAGCCCTACGTAGGACTCTGCGCTATTGGCACAGACCCTGCTAGGGATTCTCTCTCTCCATCCCTCTCTTCCCCTTTCCCGCGTGCGCTCTCCTTCTCACAATAAATAAATTATTTTTAAAAAATCAGTACACTACTTTTCATTGTAACCAATAATTTCCAATTTGTTTCCTTTATCTCTACCTGATGCTATGCTATACATGGCATCACAGCTGCTCCTACCCTCAAGATTACTGTCCACACAATTTCTTAGTGAACTCTTAATACGACTCTGATAAAAACTGAGGACATTTTCCATTGTCCCAAACCAACTTTTACTACTGTATCATATAACTTAAAGTATATTCTGTTACATTAAGATAGGGCACTGTCAAAAGTAGTCTGTGAGAATAAAAGAATTACAGTAATGGAGTATCAGTATTTGGGGATTATATTTACATGAGTTTCCTAAATTGTGAAACAGTTTAAGTGATGAAATAATTTTTACAATGCACAAATATTTTCATAACTACTTTAATCACTTACATATATTTCTGTTTGCTGAGGTCTAAAATTCCACTGGAGACTTGCATGCACATCTGCATTAAAGGTGACTTTAATAATTCGATCCTTCACAGGCACCATGTTTTCAATCTGGTCTGATGCATGACCTGCTACTGCTGATCCTCCAAGACCAGTAGTCTAGGTATTAAAGGTATTAAGAATGTTAAAGTATAATACATTAAACAATACACATGATTACTGGATAAAAACAAAGTCTTAAAAACAATTTAATAATCTAGGAGGAGCCCAGTTTACATACTGTCACTGACCATTTCCTATGAATGTATCAATGGTTTGACCACCTCTGGGGTGTCAAGGGCCTATATTTGTTATAGTCATTTTTTCTTTCAGTAATCACTTGGTTACTGGACACAGTAAAAAAAAAAAAAAAAAAGTCATTTGGAAGAAAGCTGACTCACCAATGGTAATACAGCTCAGAATTTTAGCTTAACTTTTCATTAAACCTATTTACTTTTATTGCCAGTGTTTTATATAAACTATCAGTCATTAATAGAGGTAAAAATTACCCATGACCCTATCATTTCAATGAAACTATTTAAATAATTCCATTACCCACAGTCCTGTCTGATCCTTTCCCATATCATAACTTTTACGGCATAGTTTGTAGCTTCACTTTTGTATTCTGCTTTTCTCAAGGATCACAAGTATTTTGCCATGTTAATAAATGTTTCTGTAATTTTTTCCTGTACTACTTTGTATAGTACAGCTTTTATGAATATCCGTTAATCAGAGAACCTGATCCCTTTGGCCACTGAATCAACGAACCTTAAGACATCAGGATAATTTGTGCCTGACTCTTCTTGCCTATCTTCATTGCGATTATCTCCTTATCATCAGAGTTGTTTTAAAAAAAATCCTTACTTCCAGGGTCATCATTCTTCTGATGCGTGAAGTTGCCAGAATTCTGGTCTCCGGATAATTAATCTGTTACTATACTAGGAAAAAAATACCAAATTTGAGGCTAGGGGAAGACTCCCAGAAAAATACAGTATTACTATCTTCCATTTATTACACAAGTCACCTAACTGCACTCAACTGCCACGCAACATTACTGAATTACATTAGAAACTTCAAAGATGCATTAGGGGGCAAGCCTTTTATCTTTATCTAGTAAGTAAATTCTGCCCAAGAGGACTATAATGCTTAAGTTTTAAGATGTAACTCCTGAAGAAGTTGAATCACTTGATTAAAGATTCCTTAATGTATTCTGACAGGCAGTCTTTGAATATAGATTCTTCAAATTTGCAAGCTTGATAGTAAGAGAAATAAGAACAGAGAAAGACAATGGAAATATTTCCTGGGCTCTGGTCTAGTTCTGCCACTAACTAGCTCCAAGAACTAAATACATCTTACTTTTGGGAGACTATACTTTCCATACTCATAAAATGAGGTCACTGGATTAAATTGTTTATATAATTCCTTATTTTGGGCTCTAAAGTTCTGTAATTCCAAAAGTGAAAGAGATGCTCTTCTGGAAATTTAACATCCAAGTTGGCTGAAGTTTAGGATTACAAATTACAATTGTTTTTCCTATCTTGCTCTACATTTGCACACACATACAAAAATACTGTCACTCACTCTAGTTTAAAGCAGAGTTTCGCAGCTTTGGCACTAAGGGCATGCTAATTCTCTGGTCTGGGGAGGAGGGAGTGTCTGTCCTGCACAGTGTTGAGTGTTTAGCAAGCAGCCTCCCTGGCCTCTACCCACAAGATACCAGTAGCACCCTCCCTGCTCACCTCCCAGGTTGTGACAACCAAACATGTCTTCAGATATTGCTAAATACTCCCTGAAGAATAAAGCCGACCCCTTCCTCCCCATGGGTCTCAGAGCTTTGTACCTGGTATTTTGTATTCAGTTCTGCTTATGATTTAACCAATTGCTAGTTCTGGGATTCATGCTAGGTCCAGGCTGCCATTTGATGAAAACTAATTCACCTTTCTGCACTCATCCTCCTGAATCAAACTATTGCAATCCCACATAAATGCCAATATTAGAAGACTGAAACGTCCTTTTGACTTGTTTTAGTTATTGTAAGAAATAAAGGCAAGTTAATCTCCTAAAGGGCAGGGCAAGTAAAACAGGCATTAACGATACTGGCAGGAAAAAAGCAGTTAGCCAATGATTCCCAAACTGTTACACACTGGGATCACCTGAGGAATCTTTAAAAAATTACTAATGCCTGACTCCTACTCCGAGACATTCCGATTTAAGTGGTTTGGAATGTGACCCTCATGTCAGGATTTTCAAAAGCTCTCCAGATGATTCCCACCACAACAAAGTTGGAGAACCACTATCATTTAGTGAATAAACCCAATGTGTAGCTCTAACCTGTGATGTTTTTTAAACAGAAATTCCTGGGCCCTACCCAGACCTCCTAATCGGTATTTCTAGGTTAAGGGAGCCCTAACATATTTATTAAAGAAACTCCACTAAATAGTCCTAATGACCAGCCAAAGCAGCAAAGCAGAAGATACATGAAATAAAAGTGTGGCTTTGCACATGGTCCTCAAATAATAGTCCGCATCAAAATCAGCTACGGGACTTATTAAAACACAGATTGTTCCCCCCCACCCCCCCACCCCCCCACCCCCGGAGTTTGATTCAATAGCTCTGCAACTTGATCCAAGAATGTGCAGCTAGTTCCCAGGTGATGTGACGCTGGTCCTCCGGGGAACCACACTTGAAGAACAAATGCATTAGGGTTTCTTTTATTTTTTTTTATTTTTATTTCTAGGAGAGAGAGAGAGAGACAGAGCGAGCAGGGGAGGGTCAGAGAGATAGGGAGACACAGACTCTGAAATAGGCTCCAGGCTCTGAGCTGGCAGTCAGCACAGAGCCCGACGCGGGGCTCGAACCCACGAACCGTGAGATCATGACCTAAGCGAAAGTCGGACGCTTAACCGACTAAGCCACCCAGGCGCCCCTGCGTTAGGGTTTCTGATCTTAAAGAGAGCCCTGGGTAAGCACAAGACAGTCATATACTAGCAGTGGAGGCCGCCTCTGTGTATGGATTAAACGCCACTCCCAGTGTAAGCCCAAATTACAAGCATACTCCCATTTCCAGGGTTAACCTTCGCACATAAACCATACACGGTTCACAGAATAACTGTACTAATGGAATTTACATTTTAAACGCGAACACGTGTTTGAGTAACAAGAGGGTAATACCGGCACCGGCAGGTTGGTGGATGGCAGAGTATAAAGGCTGCAGCCCTTTAAGGCGATGTAGCTCAGAGATAGGGAATTTCAGTCTTCAATGTGGTCGGTTATAAGCACGATCACTAAAGGGGCTTGGATTCTTCTTGTAACTTTGCCAGCAACTTTTTTGGTAAGCTTGGGCAAATCACTGTTTAAAGCCTGCTTCCTCTCTGGTGGACAACCGGCAGACTTCCCTCCAACAAGACACGGAGGAGGGATCGCTGTCCAGGGAGCTGTCCTGCACCTCCGACCCCTCCCGAAGGCACAGCCCGGGGCGCGGCGCCGGCGCCTACCTGGCAATAGAGCCGATAAAGGGGCACGGCGGCGTAGGATGCCCCCAACATGCCCACGGCGGCCGCGGCCACGTACGTGAGGACCGTCTTGTTCCGACGCCGCCAGTCCTCCTCCTGCGCGCGCGTGAAAGGGTTCGTGCTCTTCGGCCGCCGCGGCGGCTGCAGGGCCAGGTCCCGGGCCGGGTTTGGACGCCTCCATGTCCCAAGCCACCTCAGCCCCCTCTCACCACTTCCTGTCCCAATTCTTCCCACTCTGAGATATGCCTCTACCCTCTCCGCAACCCAAGTCGGGGACCCAGGCTGGCTCCCGCGCCAGCCACAGAAGGCAGCGCGCCTCCACGCGGGACGCCAGAGCCCTCCCATAGCCCCCGGAGAGAGCTCGGGACGTCAGGGAAGAACGGCCAGATCTCGCGAGGCCAGCTCAGTCTCGCGACATCTGGGATGAGCGTGCCGCTGTTTTGGCTACGGGACGCCTCAGGTGGCTGCGCTTGCAGTCGGGCTACGGAGGCCGGGTTGCCAGATTACGGGTAAGTTCGCGTTTTCCTTCATGAGTGTTCCTCCCACTGTGCTTCTCTCCAGTGCCTATGCTAACTTCTCTTTAGGAAAACAGGTTGCGTTCCGCCGCGTGCAAGCGCATCACCATTTGGGCTTGTGCCCCTGATCTTCCTAAACTCCACCACCCTTTGTCTCGACCTAGCGGCCCTGAGCCGCTGGTCGCTGCTTACTGCCCGGGACTTGAGCTCAGGGATCACCTCCTCCAGGAAGCCTGCCTGTGTTCTTCACAGCGCACAACGCTCACCCGTCTGCGTTTTCTCGCCCCCCCCTGGGAATTGGCTTCGGCATCTCAGATGCCTATTAACTAGTTGTCTGGTTAAAACGACCAGTTCTGGGGCAGAAAGACGTTGTCCAATGAGTTTGTCCCGAGGAGAGTGACCAAGATGTGAGGATCCTTTAAAAAGGAAGGATCGAAAGAAATGAGGATGCTCATCTTGGAAAAGAACCCCATGGGGGATGTAGTACCTTTCTTCACTTGACCCACAGGACGAACGAACTAGGAGCTGAGGGCACAGCCTGTTTTTGCTGTAATGGAAGGAAGCCTCTTTCTAGGAACTGTGAAGTAGTGAGTAAAAGCCCGCATTCTGAGGTTTGGCAGCTCTGGGGTCATACCTGCACCCCACCATGGGCTTGTGTCCTTAGGCCAGTTCTTTGACCTAAGACATGGTGGCCTTATGTGTAAAATATCATAATCATAAATAAGAGTTTGCAATAAGGTGATTTTCACAGTGCCTGCGACAGTAAAAATTTAGTAGACGTTAGGCTCTATTTCTAATGACTGGCACAGGTAGGATTATTCCCCATTTATGGATGAGGAGACCGAAAGCGTGAGACATATTTAAGTAACATTTATTTATTAAAATTGGTATTAGATAACATTTATTTAATAAAAGCATTTATTTTTTGCAATTTTCCATGGACCAGACCTTGTTCAACCTACTGAGGCTACCGCACCGAGAAAGTCAAGCATGAATCAGTACTTTATTATTAAGTGTACTTTCTCCTAAGGGACCTGGGAGGTAATCAAGTAACAGATATATAAATGAGAGAATTTCAGATAACAGTCAGTACAGTTAGACAATAGAATAGGATAGTGTGATTAAGAATGATGAAAAGGGCGAGTGACGTCTTTCTGAAGATGTGACATTGGAGCCTAGTCTTACACGATAAGGAACTGCCTACACAACGGCAGTTCTAAGCCTCGCAGAGGCCCAGGGGCAAGAAAGAGCTAGATAGCATTAAAGAACAAAAATGAGGCCAGTGTGTTCTTAGCATAGTGAGCATGGAGAAAACTCATAGGAAATAAGGTCAAAACAGGTATATGGGAGCCAGATAATACAGAACCTTTTAAGCCCTGTCCAAGGGTTTGGATTTTATTCTAAAAGTAATAGGAAGTTATTGCAGAATTCAGGTTGACACATATAAGTGATAGGATCTGATTCACATTTTTAAGAAAAGACATTGGTTATGTTGTGGAGAAGAGATAAAAGGGAGGGGGGCAAAAGTGGAAGTAGAGCTATTAGGAGGCAATCGCAGTAAGTAATGATGGTCACCTTGAAAGAGGATGAGTAATTGATTAACTTGTAGTCACAAGGCTGGAAAATTGCAAAGCCAATGAGATCCGAGTACCTTCTGACTCTTTTCTCTTCCGACAAAAACTTCAAGATGCTGTGATTCTTTAAATTTATTTGTATTGTGCTACATTTGAAAATCTTTTTCATCTCTCTCTACCTTAATTCCTATACCAGATTGTCAGCTTTTTCAGGACAAGACCTGTAATCTATGAAGTTTCCTACTATATAGACACAAACCCCAAGCAAACAATAATGTCACTGAAGCCAACAGTACATTCCCTTCAACCATTTTTTTTTCTCCAGGTACCTCTTTCATGTAGCAACTGGTAGCAGTATAAATATGACAGTAACAGTGTCTTTTTCTTGGGATCTATTGTTTTGTTTTGTAACCGCAAATGAAACTATTCCCTTCCAAGGTCCAGTAATCTCGATAGCAGTAAAATGGTGTTAGCTATAATTCTCGTGAGTCTGAGTGCACTTGTGATATTGCATAAATCATCATGATAACTAATGCTAAGTAATGAGTTCTGTGGTGAATGGAAAAGGGAACACCTCAGGGCAAGGTTAGTGAAACCTTGTTCTGCAGGCAGAGGTGTTGATTATAAACTTAAAATATTAGGGTCTGGGCTGACATTTCAGACTTGGCACTTCTAATGTGTAATACTATTCTTTAGCAGTAAGTAATTAAACCTTGTGAACCCTTGCTAGTTAGCTATGATCATGTTCAATTTTACATGATAGGTAGAATTGTTGTTATACAAACTATTTTGTGGGGTGAGGGTGAGTAAATTGGGTGAAAGGGGAAAAGAGGGGAAAAGAAGGGAAAAGGGAAAGAAATAGATACCATTTGATAGTTATATGTTTTATCTGATTTTTGGTTTTCAGGCTTTCTGAAGTCTTAAAGATGTTTTTTGTTGTTGTTAAAAAATTTTTAATGTTTATTTATTTTTGAGAGACCGAGTGCAAGAGGGGGAGGGGCAGAGAGAGAGGGAGATGCAGAATCCAAAGCAGGCTCCAGGCTCTGAGCTGTCAGCACAGAGCCCAATGTGGGACTTGAACTGAAGAACCGTGACATCATGACCTGAGCTAAAATCAGACACTTAACTGACTATGCCACCCAGATGCCCTGAAGATTTAAAGATTGTAAAGATGTATTATTTTAAAATTTGGGTTTGTAAGTACATTTTTTAGTATTTTTATATATCACATAAATTAAGGAACTTATTACTTAAATCTTAATGTGTTAGTCACTGAGCTGCATTTCTTAGCTATTTGCCTAATGAAACCTCTAGATCCGTTTGGCAATTTGAAACACCTAGCAAACAGCTATTTATTTGGTTGCTATTTATTAAAATAATTTCCTTTTACCTAAAAGAGGAAGAGTAATACATTTCAATAAATACTAAGTGCTAATAAATTGTAGTTTGCCTGAGAATAAGATGTTTCCAGTGATTGTGCACAGTGATGGCATGAAGTTGTCTCAGTAAGTCTTGATATTCTGGTTTCTTTCCTGGCAGCTTCCTTTAAGCCACATGTTTGAAGAGCTACTCCATTTAAAAGATCTTGAATAGGCTTATATAATTGACAGATCGGGTGAAACAAAACAGAAACTATTCATCTACAGAAGACAGTTTTTAAAATAATATTTATCAAGATCAGGGTCAGTTTCATGGATAGGAGACCTGTGCAGTCTGACAAGACCCTGCTTTTAAAAGGATGCTTTGGGGCGCCTAGGTGGCTTAGTCGGTTAAGCGTCCGACTTTCGCTTAGGTCATGATCTCGCGGTTCGTGGGTTCGGACCCCGCTTCGGGCTCTGTGCTGCCTGCCAGCTCAGAGCCTGGAGCCTGTTTCAGTCTGTGACTCCCTCTCTCTCTGACTCCCCTGCTCACGCTGTCTCTCTCTCTGTCTCCTAGAAATAAATAAAAATATTTAAAAAAATAAATAAATAAATAAAAGGATGCTTTGCCCCGAGGCACCTGGGTTGCCCAGTTGAATAAGTATCCTATTTTGGCTCTGGTCGTGATCTCACCCTTTGTGAGTTGGAGCCCCGCATAAGGCTCTGTGCTGACAGCTCAGAGCCTGGAGCCTGTTTCAGATTCTGTGTCTCTCTTTGTCTGCTCCTCCCCTGCTCACACTCTGTCTTTCTCTGTCTCAAAAATAAACAAACAAATAAATAAGGACCCTTTGCCTCAAGTAGATGGCATGACATTTTGGCATAGTTCAGGCTTAAGTCCTATATGCTTATCTGGGCTAAGCAGGGTTAAAGACAGAGGCAGAAAATCAGGGAAAATGCAAAAGCAGAGAGCCCTAAAAGGTCAGAGACAAGGCAAAAGGCAAATTCAGGTCTCCTGATAAATAGTCAGGGTATATGAAATAATATCAAGCAAAATTCCAAGCTCCTTACCATGACCGCTACGACCCTAGGTCATGTAGACCCTGTCTGCTTCGACTGTTCTCTCTGCATCTACTATTTCTCCCTGCATTCACTATGCTCTGGCCACACTTCTTTGTGTACTGTAAACACCCCAGATTTATGTTGCTGCCTCAAGACATTTTCCTGGAATACTTTGTCCCTCAGTTTTTCCCCTGGCTGACCTACAGTTTGGGTCTAAGCTGGAATACCACTACCCAATCCAAATCAGCCCTCCTCTGTCCAGTCACATTTGTTCATGTCACCTCTGAGTATGTGACACCCAGTCTGCTTTGTTGTTTGCTTTTTTTACTGTTTTTCTCTCAACACTAGGATGTAAATGCCATGAGAGCAGGGACCGTGGCTTGTTCACTGTATTATCACAAGCACTGAGCATAATGCACATAATTGTACTGGGTAAACGTTTGGTGGACGAGTGCAGCCCTCCAGTGGTAGTGTCAGGAAACTTCTGAGAGCAGTGAGCTGTTGCTCTGATGAAGATCTCATGTTTTGAGAAGATTAGGACTCCTTTCAAGCAGTTTTCTAGTGTTTCCCACAGGGTTGGTCTGTGTATTAAAGGCAGGTGCTGTGCGCCCACCCCCAAGGCAAATCGGTAGCATTCCTGAACTGTTTAGATTCTTGAAAGAAAAAAAATCACTGGCAATGATAGTATTGCCTGTGGGTACAAAATAAAAGAGATAATAAAATAACCCTTTGGTCCTTTATGTCTTGATTTCCTGATACTCATGCTATTAAAAAATTTTTTTTAATATTTATTTATTCTTTGAGAGAGAGAGAGAGTGAGAGAGAACACATTCAGGGGAAAGGAAAAGAGAGGGAGACACAGAATCTGAAGCACGCTCCAGGCTCTGTGCTGATAGCTCAGCAGGGTTCGAACTCACAAACCACAAGATCATGACCTGAGCCGAAGTCGGATACTTAACTGACTGAGCTATCCTGGTGCCCCTCATGTTATTTTTATTTTAAAATTTATTTTTATTTATTTTGAGAGAGAAAGAGAGCAAGTGGGGGAAGGGCAGAAAGAGAGACGGAGACAGAGAACCCCAAGCAGGCTCCATCCAGACTGTCAGAGCAGAGCCCAAGGCAGGGTTGGAAATCAGGAACCCTGAGATCATGACCTGAAAGGAAATCAAGAGTTGGACACTTTATCAACTGAGCCACCCAGGCACCCCTTTTCATGTTATTTTTAAAAGATCAATTAAGTAAAGTCTGGACCAGGGAAGTGAGCCATTCCTAATTATATAACCCTAGGATTATTTAAACACTAATGCTTCTCAAAGAATCTCTGCTGTGATAAGGTATAGGACATGTTGCTACAGTTTATAAACACTGTTATTTATTTATTTTTTTGTCTCTTCAAGTATAATACTGAATCAATAGGTCTGACTTTACAATGAGAAATATTTAATTGTTTTAATATTTTAATACTGGGTCCAGCTAATCTGTAAATAGTAAGCATTTCCAACTCATTTGTTACAGAATCCAAATGTTTTAAAATTATTTAAAAACATTTTTTAAGTATTTATTTATTTTGAGAGAGAGAGAGAAAGCAGGGAAGGGGCTGAGAGAGAAGGAGAGAGAATTCCAAACAGGCTCTGCACTATCAGCCCAGAGCCCAAGTCCAAGCTTAAACTCAAGAACTGTGAGATCATGACCTGAGCCAAAATCAAGAGTAAGTCACTTAACTGACTGAACCACCCAGGTGCACCCACTCGATTATTTATTCGGTAACCAGCATCATCATTCTCTCTTCTTTTGCAATTGCTACCTTAATGTAAAATTTCACTCTCCGAGTACTTTTTATTTCCTGCCCTTCAATTTCTTACAAATGACCTGATTGCTGGCTACTCTATCCCATTCATAGACCAGACCAGTCTTAGAGGTGCGTGCATGTTAAAAAAGAAAGTCTTCTCCTCAAAAAACTTTGGGGGCTTATAGTTTAGTAAGCCTGGAGTAGAATTTGTAATTCAGAGAACAAAAGAAGAACCATAAAGATCACTTTATGAGGGGCACCTGGATGGTTCAGTTAAGCAGCCAACTCTTGGTTTCGACTCAGGTCATAATCTCACAGTTTATGGGCTCGAGCCCCCTATCAGGCTCTGTGCTAACAGCAAAGAGCCTGCTTGAGATGGTCTCTCCCTCTCTTTGTGCTCCTCCCTTCTTCCCTCATTTTCTCTCTCAAATAAAATTTAAAAAATAATAATAATAAAGAGCACTTTATCAATGACTTTGTCATTCTACATATGGAGAAACTGGGGAGCAAAAACATTCAGTGTCTGCTCCAAGCCCCTTGGCTAGTGGGCAGCGGAAATGGAACTCAAACCCAGATATCTTAACTTCTAGGCCAGGGCTTTTCCCAGTGCAAGGCGTGTGTAAATATAAAACCAGCGGCAAGGAGAATTCCAAAGTGTTTTTTGTTTAGATGGACTAAAGATGGTTAATATGAGAAGAAATTAGCATTAAATACTGTTTGTACTGTGAGTTTCTTTGCTATAAGTCTTACTTTTTTTTAAACGATAGCAGGGAGAAGTGTCTTTTATTTTTACTGCTTACCAATTTGCTTACAAAGGAATAGTTATAGAAATGATTTAAATGGTATAGCCAGTTTTCCCTGGCATATACCGGGTCTATGTTATTTTCTCTTTCACCTTGCAAAATTTTTTGATTCCTTAGCAAATGGCAATAAGAACATGACATAAAGGGAAAATGGCATTAAAAGAGATCTAACTAGAAGGGCCTAATTTTCAATACTAGATACAAAGAAGGGACACTCAAACGAGGTAACTGTTCTGATATTTCTTCTTCATTATCAAAATAACATATCAAAGTATGTATCCTGTGTGTGGGACATCTAGATAACAAGGAATAACTTAAAGAAGAAAATATCAAATATCAGTAAATACAAAATAGCAGTAATTTCAACTTCTGGTCATTATTGTTTGCCTTTTAGCATACATTTTCCATAAGTATAATTTGAAAAGATGAAATAATTCTTTATCTTCTGTTTTTACCATGCTGTTGTTTTTCAAATACTCATATATTGGGGACTACTTTCTAAATCAACAAACATGAAGGAATTCATCTACATAAACATTTTTGATGATTGAGTAGTTTCATTTTATGTGGATAGACTGTATATTATTTAACCAGTCATCTGTTTGGAAATAAATGTAGGTGGTGTCTGATGTTTTGTCATTATTAATGTAACTATTCTTTGATGGTATACACGAATTAATGAATATTTTTATATGCTTGCTGGATCAACTCTTGCCACCCATAGAGTACTAAAGGGACCCAAGGTCCTGCCTTTTGTAGGCAAACCTTGGACTTGGATTTTCCACCATTGCCTATATCCTGTCTCCTCAAATTTCCTCATTAAAAATGTGTTTGCTCTCTCATTTTTTTTCTAATTCTCTTTTTCTTATTGTTCAGAATTATTTGTTAACTGTGCTAAATTTTCACTTTTGAGGAATATTTTACAAGTATGGCTATAAGCCATACTTACGTGTCTTCCTTAGATAATTCTGACCTTAGTCATATCTTCCTGTTTGAACATAAAATCATGGAGTGACCTATGTGTCCTGATTGCTCTATCTGGAATCTGGTTACTTTATGTAGCATGTGAACCTGAGAAGACAGTTAGATTGCCTTTACCTACATGGAAGGGCTAGCAGTGAGTGTTCTCTTCTAAGAGCCTTCCTGAGCTCCTTTCTTTTCTTTTGTTTCCTCGTTGATAACATAAGCCTAAGCTCTCACACTCAGCCATGAACATAGATATTATTCATATGAATCATATATATTCATATATCACATATTGATCCAGATAATCAAAAACATAGATGTATATGAGGCCAGTAGCTTATTGTAAATCACCTTCCTTATAAGATGATGATGGTGGTTGTGGTGGTGGTGATAATGATGATGATGATGAAGGAGATGAAGGGATTGTTTGGACTTAGGATTAAGGCCACACATCTCTCCTTCATTGTCATCACACCTCATCCTTCATCCCTTCACTTCTACTTACTTTTCATTTCAGAAAGAGAAATAAATAGCATTAGAGTTCTTGACTAGCTTTTTAAATACTTTGAAATAAATAATAGATGTTTTAAAGGCATTAAATTAATGACAAAAAGATTAAAATACCTAGGAAATGAATAAAAAATATGTGAGACCCACGTAAAGACAGCTTTGAAACACTACAGAAGGTCACAAAAGATTTGAACAAGTTGAAAGACATACCAAGATCTGAAGGCCACAAAAGAAGATTTGAACAACTTGAAAGACATACCAAGTTCTTGGATAGCAAGACTCAACAGTGTAAACATAGTTACCAGTAAGTACTTCCTCCATTAACTAGTAAAGTTAACATGATTCCCCAACAATTGGCATTATTTTGTTTCGTTTTTTAGAGATAAGAAGATTTTGAAATTAATGTGTAAAACAACTAAAAATAGGAAAATGTGGTTAGCAAAAGAAGCAAGGAGGGAGAATTGGATTTACCATATATAAAATATGTACTATAAAGCCTCCATCATTAAGCTAGACTAACAAATGGGCCAGAAGTAGGCCCAAATATTTATGAGATTTGATGTAAGATGAAGGTCTAATTGCAGATCATTGGGAAAAGATGGATTATTTAATAATGTGGTTGAGACAACCAAGTGATCTTGGGAGAAAATAAGAGTTGGATCTATACCTTAAACTACACACTAGGATGGATTCCAAGTGGATTAGAAATTTAAAAAAAAATTTTTAATGTTTTATTTATTTCTGAGAGAGAGAGACAGCATGAGCAGGGGAGGGTCAGAAAGAGAGGGAGTTACGGAATCTGAAACAGGCTCCAGGCTCTGAGTCAGCACAGAGCCCGAAGCAGGGCTCAAACCCACGAACCGATTCATGAGATCGTGACCTGAGCCAAAGTCGGATGCTTAACTGACTGAGCCACCCAAGCGCCCCAAGATCAAAGATTTTTAAATGAGACCATCAAACGACTAGAAGAAAATATGAAGACAGTTCTTTATGACTTGAGTATGCAAGGATTTACATTTGACTAAAAACCCCCAAGTTATGAAAGATTGATAAATTTAGCCACAGGTTTTTGTATAACAACAACAATGACAAAGATCCATAACTGAGACCAAAAGGAGGAAAGTATATTTGCAGTTCTTAGAGCAGACAGAGGGGGTAGGATGTATGAACTCCAGAAACTGGACAGAAAAAAGCTAACAATGAGTAGAAAAATTGGCAAAAGATATAAAAATACATTTCACATAAAAGGAGATACAAAATGCTTCTTAAAGCATTAAAAAAAAAAATTCAGCCTTACTCCGATTTACGATCTTACAATACTGTTTTCATCCATAAGACTGTCAAAAATCCAAAACTTATGTAATACATGTTGGTGAGAATTTTGGGTAAATTAAGGCAGTTGACGATTGAGGGCAGTTTGGCAATGTACATAAAAATATCAAATGTGTATAAACACTGATTTTTGTGAATTTGCCATACAGATAAATATGCCCACATGTGATATGAACTGTGTATAGAGTTTTCATTGCAGCGTGTTTATAATCGCAAGACTTGTGAAACAATTTAAATATCTATCAATCAGAGAATAAATAAATAAGGTCCATCCATAAAATGGAACGCCATGCAGCTATGAAAATAAAAAAGAATTGGGGCTCCTGGGTGGCTTAGTCGGTTAAGCGTCCGACTTTCACTTGGGTCATGATCTCGCGGTTCGTGGGTTCGAGCCCCGCGTCGGGCTGTGCTGACTGCCAGCTCAGAGCCTGGAGCCTGTTTCAGTCTGTGACTCCCTCTCTCTCTGACCCTCCCCTGCTCACGCTGTCTCTCTCTCTCTCTCCTAGAAATAAATAAAACCATTAAAAAAAATTATTAAAAAAAAAGAAAAGAAAAGAAAAAAGAATTTTGTTTCTTGTGAATACTGTTTCCTTTGTAAAAATATGGAAATAATTCCAGGTTCTTTGTTAATTTAAAAAAACTAAAAAATAAAAAGTGGGGGGCACCTGGGTGGCTCAGTCAGTTAAGCGTCCAACTTTGGCTCAGGCCATGGTCTTATGGTTCGTGAGTTCGAGCCCCACATCAGGCTCTGAGCTGACCCCTGCTCTTTGGATTGTGTGTCTCCCTCTCTCTGTCCTTCTCCTGCTCACACTCCTGTCTCTCTCTCTCAAAAATGAATAAACATTTTTAAAAATTTTAAAAAAACAGGTTGCACAGCAGTCCTTACAGTATTTAGAACTATTACATATACTAGAGGACCTGTTTATATCATATATGTAACCCATACCCTCAGGGAGTGTACAGTGCACAGCATTAACAGCTGGATGGTTTGTGCCTGATTGTAGCTACTTTCTTAAAACAAAAGCAAAGGAATCAATATTTATTCATATTTGTTTATGCATAAGGAAACAGTATTCACAAGAAACAAAAGCAGTGGGTACGTAAGTATATGGAAATGGTGCAGAGATAGATAGGATGGATATATACATCCATTACATACACCTCACTGGAATATATTAGCTATTTTTAAAAACTGAAAGACATACTGTTATCAATATTATGAATATTCATTCAACATTGCAATTTTATCAAGTTAATATTTACCATATTTTCTGCCAGATGTTTTTATCCCTTGCCTTTTTATTTTCTCTATTTTTGGTCTAGTAAAAAGAACTAGTTTTACAAAGTGTTGAATGCAGTCTCTTTGGGAATATAAATTATTGAGTCTGTTATTCAAACATTTATCTTGGACATATTTTTTTTATTTCATGAGATTTCTTTTTTGTTTAAGTTTATTTATTTTTGAGAGAAAGAGAGAGAGAGAATTTGAAGCTAGCTCCAGGCTTTGAGCTGTCAGCACAGAGCTCAATGCGGGGCTCGAACTCACAAGCTATGAGATCATGACCTGAGCCAAAGTTGAATGTTTAACCTACTGAGCCACCCAGGCGCCCCATGGGATTTCTAATTATATAGAATTAAAATTGTTTTGATTAAGTAAAACTCTAATTTAAGATTTCTGGAATGGATTTATTGCTTACAACAAGATTCTTTCCTGCAGTGTTCCACTTTCTCTGTTCTGGCTGACCTAACATTTTCCCTCTTATTAGTCACTAAACTAGAAAAACAATATATTTTTCTTGAATGGATATATTTTTAGTAAAAGAATAGAGTGTTTTCCTTCTGTGTCATTGATTAATAATGTGAAGCTGTGTGTGTGTTTGTGTGTGTGTGTGTGTGTGTGTGTGTGTGTGTGTGTGTGTTTGTAACGTTAGAGAACCTCTGTTGACTGAGAGGCTTGCTAACTTCTATAAAGGAAGGAGTAGAGAATAAATAAAAGAGAGGGAAGTAAAAGGCATTATATGATATTTAAGGATATGACAATAGATACCTTGTTTGTTTAAAGAGAAAAGCATGCTGTTTTGATGGATGAAATTAAACACATTTCTGTTAGTTTAATCAACAATATATTCTCCATATAGAGACAGCAAAGGGGCAGCTAGGTGGCTCAGTTGGTTAAGTGTCTGGCTCTTGATTTCTGCTCAGGTCATTATCTCACAGTTCTTCATTATGAGCCCTGCATCTGGGCTCTGCACTAACAGCGCCCCTGGGAGCCTGCTTGGGATTCTTTCTCTGCCCCTCCCCCATGTATGTGCCCGCGCACGCACTCTCTCCTTCAAAATAAATTAATTAAAAAAAAGAAAGAAGAGACAGACAGCATATTACTACTGTTAATACTCCTGTTTTTTCAAAGAATGACTTTTTTCTACAAATATCAGTTTCCCAGCATGCCGTAGTAGAAAAAGTTACTGGGTTTGGAGATAGACAAAATTGGATTCAAATTTCAGTTTATAAGTGGTTAGCCTTGTGGTCATGGACAAGTCGCATAGCTTTTCCATGACATTTTCATTTGTGTGAATACAAATATGTAATACCTGCCTTGTGGGGCTCCTTTGAGGGAGTATAAAATCCTCCAGCATGGTGCCTGGCCATATGGGTGATTAGTGGTGACAACATTCTGGGAAGGCTGGCCTCCCCCATGCTCCCCCAGCCCCCTGTGCACAGCACTGTCAGAGCACTTAGCACCCTCCCTATGACTGTTTATTTAACTGTTTGTGGGGACAGACTGCTTATTTAATCTCACCTCCAGCACTTAGGACACTGTCAGGCATGTTAAGTGAATCAAATAATTTAAATACTTAAACTTCATTTTAATACTTTAAAATATAAATATTTTAAAATGCCTTGTTACGTATAACATAATATAAAATATGTTGTGTAATTTCACAGTGACATAGCCATTAGACCTGGGTATGTTTTATCACCTGGGGACTCTGTGTCCAGTTAAGACAGATCACCACTAGATGGGGATCTTATTCACTTTGGTTTCATTTCTCGGCTGCTTTTGATCATGCTGCCCCTGTGCCTGTTGCTTGCTACCACAGGGACTGTGAACGTTGAAACAGGATTTTAACACCCAGGCCAGTGGAACAACACTATGTTAGGTTCCCAGAAGGTGTTTCGCTCTTTCCTCAGGGTCTATTCAGATTATTTACAGCAGAATCTGTGATTTCTTCCTCATTCAGTGGTTATTGAAGGGCTGGGATAATCCCCTTCATTTTATTTAGTTCTCTGCCTCAGTTTTGCTCTCCCTAGAACTTTGGGTCTCCAAGTCCTCAGCCTACCCAAGATTCTGCAAGATAGGTTCCTCCTGCATTTCCGTCCAGCTTTTTCCAAGGCCAGAATTTTGCTTCAAATCAGTTACTGGTGTGCTGAGTTCCTGACCTCCCCTCAGCTCCTCAAAGGGGTATGTAGCATGCCACCTCTGTTTACCCTGGTGCTGCGTACACATCTTCCTGATTTCTCTGTGTATGCTCAAACTCAAAAATATTTAAGAAGCCTTGCCCTAATTTTCATCTTCATCTTCTCTCTTATCCATTATCACCTCACTGTCTGTTTTTTGTCTTCCAGAAACTTGTTGAACATTTCATCTGATGGCTTTCTCCCATTTACTCATGTATATTATGAGCTGATACAGTGGGCTCTCTGAATGGAAGGAAGATACATGCCAAGGTTTCCTCTTTTTTTTTTAGAGAATTATATTAAAAAATTTTAAATGAAGTATAGTTGACACACATGTTTTTCATTAATTTCAGTATACAACGTAGTGTCTCCACAACTATGCATTATGCTGTGTTCACCACAAGTGTAACTGCCCTCCGTCGCCATACAATGCTATGTTAACATCATTAACTATGTTCTCTATGCTGGACTTTTCATTCCTGTGACTTACTCATTTCATAACTGGAAGTCTGTATTTCCCACTCCCCTTCACCCATTTTGCCCATCTCTACTGCCACCCCACCAGCCCCTTCCCCTCTGGCAACTTTAAGTGAAAATCAGATTAAAAAAAAATTTAGCCTTATTGGGGCACCTGGGTGGCTTAGTTGGTCTGACTTTGGCTCAAGTTATGATTCCAGGGTTCATGGGTTGAGCCCCGCATTGGGCTCTGTGCTGATAACTTGAGCTTGGAGCCTGTTTCAGATTCTGTGTCACCCTCTCTCTCTGCCCCTCCCCCGCCCACACTCTGTCTCTCTTGCTCTCAGAAATGATTAAACATTAAAAGAATAAGAAATTTAGCTCTATTAAGATATAATAGATTTATGGCAAATAGTACATTTTTATAGTGAGAAAATTGGTAAGTTTTGACATGTGTATCATTTGTAATACCATCACTACAGTCAAGGTAGTTACTGTATGTACCTATGAAGAAACTAAGTCTTGAAGAAACCTAGAAGGTCAAATTGTAATCTAGGTCGACCTGATGTCAAGGTCCACACTCTAGACTTTGAACCCTGAATGCTAGCTAGAAAAACAACCACTATTTCTCTCTTGTGTGGGGAAAGCACACAATTTCTTAATCTAGCTATTCATTTCCTTAGTAAGAGGGTTGTGCTAAATGTTCCTAAGGTCTTTTAAGTTTCTGTACTTTATCCATATTTCTTATGCAGAAATGGTAAACCTCTGTTCAAATACATCTTTTTTAATTAAATGAAACTGCACCATTCTTTTTAATTTTCACAGTGGAACCACGTGAGACATTAAAATCATATATATATATTTTTTTTTTCTTTTCACAGGAAAGTATTTAAGGAGCTTGTGGAATAATATGAATCAGACTAATATAGGATCTCCAAGAAGTCCCTCAAGATAGCTGGTAAGACAGTAGGAATTCCTGGTTTTTTTCAACAGTGTATTGTATAATTATCTTAAAGATACTCTGACTATAAACTTTCTAGCCTGGGGCACCTGGGTTGCTCAGTCGATTGATCATCCGACTTCATCTCAGGTCATGATCTCATGGTTCATGGGTTTGAGCCCCATGTCAGACTCGGTGCTGACAGCTCAGAGCCCGGAGCCTGCTTCTGATTCTGTGTCTCCCTTTCTCTCCCTCTGACCTTCCCCTGTTTGTGCGCTTTCTCTCTGTGCCTCTCAAAACTAAGTAAGTAAACATTAAAAAAAAAAAACATTAAAAAGAGCTTTCTAGCTTTGTTCTCACAAGAGATATTTGTCAATTTTTTATTAGTACGTGATTTTTAAGCATATTAATGGTGGAAGCTATAATTGTTACCTAAAGCTTAGGTGGTTCACCTCTGCCAGAAAATGCCAATTTTAAATAGATACAGGTAACGATTTAGATGTAACCCTATAGCTATAGCTGTATCTATCTATTTATTTATCTATCTGGAGAACTGTCTATTTCTTAGATATTATTGACAATAACTAAAAGTATCAGAAGTCCAAAATATATAAAATACCTCTAATATGTCTATATAGATGCATAACATTTACGTACCAAGTGTATGTAATGTTTTTATGCAAAATTGAAATCAAATTTGATTACTCATAAGGCATGAAAATTTGTTTTCTATTTCTCTATTCTTAGGAAAAGAAGAATTTCTAGACTTTTCATCAAGGTCTTCATACATAGTGGTTAAATCCAAGGCTCCTGTGGTAAAATCATGAATAAAAATACATCTGCTGTGGCATCATCCAGTCTACTTGAAAAGTAATTTTCAAATTAAATTTAATATGTTTTGGGTTACATAGTTTGAAATATGCAGAATGTTAATGAGCTTTTGGTTGAAAATTTTATATAGCTAGCTGGTCTAAGATAGCAGTAATTAAGGAAGTTGATCAATAATTACGTTCCAGTGTCAATCAATGTATGGGATAAATTCTGCATTCTTTTTTATAATTCTTTATAGAAATTGCTTTTTTAAAAAATTGATCTGATTTTTTGAATATCTAAAATATTTTACGATCCAAGTATAAAAATAAGATAATGTAAGATTAACTTTTGCTGAGTAGCAAACCACCCAAAGTGCCTTGAAACAACAAGCATTTATTTTTTCTTATGATTTGGTGGGTTGGCTGGGCAGTTTTTCTGGTATGTACTGGATAGTGTAGGATGGCCTCATTCACATTTCTGGGGCATCGTCTGCAAAGTCTGGATGACTCTCATTCTCCTGGTCCCATCCTCCAGGAGGCTAGCTCAGGCTTTCTCACATGATGGGAGGAATGGTTCCCAGCAACAAGCCCAAGTGTTTTTCAAATGTCTATTTCCCTTATACGTTCTGGTCTCTCATCAGCTGATGCAGTTCAGATAACCAAATCCAAATTCAAGGGTTATAGATATAGACTTTTTTTTTTTTAATATTTTTATTCATTTCTAGGAGAGAGAGAGACAGCATGAGCAGGGGAGGGTCAGAGAGAGAGGGAGTCACAGACTCTGAAACAGGCTCCAGGCTCTGAGCTGGCAGTCAGCACAGAGCCCGACGCGGGGCTCGAACCCACGAACCGCGAGATCATGACCTAAGCGAAAGTCGGACGCTTAACCGACTAAGCCACCCAGGCGCCCCGATATAGACTTTATTTTTAATGGGAGGAACAGTAAAGTCACATTCCAAAGGACATCCAGACAGCGATGGAAAGAACTCGTGTCCATTTTGCAAAACTGTAACACACAGAACAAGTCGTCCTTGTCCTGCATTCACTCTGTGCCCTCTTTTTTCTGTAGATAACTATTTTTATTTTTGGCTCCTTTTCAGTGCTTCTTTTTGGATAAGCAAATAATATACACATAAATACATACACATGTTATATATATACATATGTGTGTGTATGTGTATATATGGTCATATTTTTTTCCTCAAAGCTGTTATAGTAAACACGTGTACATTAGCCCTTCAGCTCAGGTTCACAGGTCTTCCCTGGAGAAGGGTGTCAGGCTGGTTAAACTCAGGATGTCTTTCTCTGACACTGCCTTCTGAGAGCTCTGGAAAGCTCTAGTCTCCGGGGGTCACCAGCCAGGCTCATCTGTGTGGTATGCAAAGAACTCCATGCACAGAGCTTTATGCTCTGGTGCTGAAGAGTTTTACTTTCTGGGAGAGCACGGAGTTTTGTCCAACTACTTAAGGCAAAATCAAGCCCCTGGGAAAGAATTGTATGACTGAGGCAAGATGGCCCCAGCATCCAGGCTCTACCTCCCAGGTTCCACTTGAGAGAATATTCTTGATAAAAAGGTAGTATATTATATATACTCTTTGATCTTGCCTTTTTTTTTTAACTTATAATTCTTTCCTGGTGATCACTTCATATCAGCCTATCAATGTCTTCCTTGTACGTTTTGTAACTATGTAGTAGTCTATCCTGTCAAGGTACCAGACTTTATTCAGCAAGCACCTCATTGATAGACATCCATTATTTGCAATTTCTGAAGATTGCAAATTATGCCAAAATAAATAACTAGTATACACGTCATTTTGTATTTTTTGCCAGAGTATCTTTGGGATAAATTCCTAGACATGGGATTTCTGGATCAGAGGGTAAATTTAGAGTTTCCCAGATTCCTTCATTAGGAGTTAGGCCGTTTTGCATTCCTATCAACAAAGTACAAAATACCTCTTTTTCCACAGCCTTGTCATCGGAGTAGATTGTCAAAGTTTTAATTTTTGGGGCACCTGGGTGGCTCAGTCAGTTAAACATCAGATTTCGGCTCAGGTCATGACCTCATGGCTGGTGGGTTCGAACCCCACATCAGCCTCTGGGCGGTCAGTTCAGAACCTGGAGCTTGCTTTGGATTCTGTATCCCCCTTTCTGTCCCTTCCTTTTCCCTTCTTGTACTCTGTCTCTTAAAAATAGATAGACATTAAAAAAAATGTTTTTAGGGGCGCCTAGGTGGCTTAGTCGGTTAAGCGTCCGACTTTCGCTTAGGTCATGATCTCGCGGTTCGTGGGTTCGAGCCCCGCGTCGGGCTCTGTGCTGACTGCCAGCTCAGAGCCTGGAGCCTGTTTCAGTCTGTGGCTCCCTCTCTCTCTGACCCTCCCCTGCTCACGCTGTCTCTCTCTCTCTCTCCTAGAAATAAATAAAAAAACATTTAAAAAAATTTTTTTTTAAAGTTTTAAGTTTTATGTTGACCTGATAGGCGAATAGCAATATCTCTGCCTAGTTTTAACTTGTAATTCTCTGTGATTAAAGTGGAGCAGCAGAACTTAATTCTAATAGCTAAAAAAAGGAAATAATATAAATTCTTTTCTTTTTAATTTTTTTTTTACATTTATTTATTTTTGAGATACAGAGAGTGACAGAATACAAGAGGGAGAGGGACAGAGAGAAAAAGATGCAGAATCTGAAGCAGGCTCCAGGCTCCAAGCTGTCAGCACAGAGCCCGACATAGGGCTCGAATCCACAAACCATGAGATCATGACCTGAGCCGAAGTCGGACGCCTAACTGACTGAGCCACCCAGGCGCCCCAAAATAATATAAATTCTTAACATAAGTGAGTTTTCATACAAGGATCCTGGCAAGTAAATGCTGTATGAAATATAGAATTTCGGTTGACAATTATAAAAAGAGGGATCCTTTACTGATGCAATAAAGTATGGTGGAGATTATGTGTGTCCTCACTGAAGGAAATTTGCATTTGGAGGGTTTAAGAGGTTTTAGGGGTTACCTAATGAGATATCTTAATTCCCTCTACCCCTCCTCTCTCATTTCTAGGCTTCATTTCTTTCTGCCCTTACAACCTAATATTCCATCAAGAGTGGGTTGAGCTTCTGAAAACTGTAACAGTGAAACATTGTGGACCTAGTCCCTTCTGCCTCTTTTTCTAGCTATTCCACCGTTGCCCTAGTAACTAGAGAGGCCTTCCAACACCAGAGCTTCATTCAGTATAATGCGACTGTGAACAATGTCCTGTGTAGAGAGCAAAATATTCAAAAGCAGGGAGGCTTATGAGACTTTTGTGGGGTTTTATTTTGTATTTTCATTTTTTTCATTCTGTCTTTTTTATTATTTAACTTTTGAATACATGCTTTCTTAAAGATACAGTTAGAAATTCTGTGGCAGAAGCTAAGAAAGCTTTTTCTAAAAGCTGTAATCATATGTTAATATACGGGTCAACTTTTTAAATACCAGTTTCAGGGTGTTTTTTTTTTTCATTTTTTTAATGTTTTATTTATTTCTGAGAGCCAAAGAGACAGCCTGAGCAGGGGAGGGTCAGAGAGAGAGGAAGGTACAGAATCTGAAACAAGCTCCAGGCTCTGAGCTGTCAGCATGGAGCACGATACGGGGCTTGAACCCACAAACCATGAGATCATGACCTAAGCCAAAGTCAGACGCTTAACTGACTGAGCCACCCAAGCACCCCTTCAGTTTTTTGATATGTGTGAAGATAACTCCAGTATTCCTCACTGGCTTTAATACAACCACAAAGCATATCTGACACCAAATTTTGCCTCTAGAGTAATGCAAACTGGGCTTCTATTGCTGTTCTCCAGATTTATAATCTTAGCCCACCAAGTTTACTTTCCCAGATTTTGGTGCTATTAGAAAAATGAGGGTAATGATCTTAGGAGTTGTATACATACTAAGTTGAATGGCATAATATATGTATATTGCTTAGTACAACCCCAGTACATCATATGTAAGCAGGAAGTCCTAAGCCTTATTTCAAACTGGGTTCAAGCCCTCTTTGACCAGTATAAGTCTCTGCTCCGACTAGAGTGTTCAGAAACACAATTTGAGGGTATACTTTTTGTAGAATTCTTTTCACAGTTCCTTCTTTTCTTTTAAAAACATTTTTAAAAATATTTATTTATTTTTGAGAGAGATTGAGCGACAGAGTGAGAGTGGGGTAGGGACAGAGAATCTAAAGCAGGCTTCAGGCTCCAAGCTGTCAGCACAGAGCCTGATGCAGGGCTCAAACTCATGAACTGTAAGATCATGACCTGAGCTGAAGTTGGACGCTTAACCGACTGAGCAACCCAGGTGTCCCTCCTTCTTTTATGAATGAGCACGTGCTTTCTATCAGAAAATACTCTTCTAAAGTTAAAAAGATAACTTTTCTTTTTGTGATTCAAATGAAGGTCATATTTCTTTTGCTTAAGTGGCTGCAAACATATCTTTTAAGAAGTTACTTACCTAACTCTGGGGCGCCTGGGTGGCTTAGTCGGTTAAGCGTCCGACTTTCTTAGGTCATGATCTCACGGTTCATGGGTTCGAGCCCCACGTCGGGCTCTGTGCTGACTGCCAGCTCAGAGCCTGGAGCCTGTTTCAGTCTGTGACTCCCTCTCTCTCTGACCCTCCCCTGTTCACGCTGTCTCTCTATCCTAGAAATAAATAAAACATTAAAAAAAAAAAAAAGAAGTTACTTACCTAACTCAATAAAATCTTTAATTTTGGGATCCCTCAGTGTAGTCTAAGAAGCCAGCTAAAGGAAAATCTGTTCAATTACCTTTAATAAATCTTTAAATTTATTTAAATTATATGTTGAAGGTATTTGTCTTCATTATACACAGAGAAATAAGCATTACTGCAGTAATTTCTTCTATGGCTTGATTGTTTTTATAGAAAAAATAAATAATACAGATAACAGAATCCATTTGTTTTCCTATCATCATACTTTTCTAAGTGTTGTTACTGATATGTACTGAGTATTTGGGGTTATCTAGATTAAGAATTTGATTTAACAAGTAGTTTGAAGAAAAAGTGGGCTTTTTCTCCTAGATCTGTAGGCTAACCTGTGAGTGCTAATGTATTTTATCTTAGGGATCCTGCCTTTCAGATGATTAAAGTTACCAAGGAAACAGGCCTTGGTCTGAAGATCCTTGGAGGAATTAACCGGAATGAAGGTCCCTTGGTATATATTCAGGAAATCATTCCTGAAGGAGACTGTTATAAGGTAAAAATTAAAATAGAAATAACACTTCACCAAAAAACCAAAACCACTAGTGGTGAGGTTTGTTTTCCTACTACATCAGTAACTTTTTAGTATTAATTGAATGTCCATGGTGACTGTTTCTCAGTAAAAGATCTTGTAAGAACTGGAAGATAGGCCTTTACCTTTAAGGAGCTTTAACCTAAGAACTAAATAGGAAGTAAATATGAAATAAATTGGAAAATGACAAATTTCAGATTCTTTTATTTATTTATTTTTTTAATTTGTTAATGTTTATTTATTTTTGAAAGAGAGAGAGAGACAGAGTGCGAGCAGGAAAGGGACAGAGAGAGAAGGGAGACACTGAATCTGAAGCAGGCTCCAGGCTCTGAGCTGTCAGCAAAGAGCCCAACACGGGGCTCCAACTCACAGTGAGATCATGACCTGAGCTGAAGTCAGACATTTAACCAACTGAGCCACCCAGGTGCCCCCAGATTTCAGACTCTTTAACTAAAAGAGGTTAAGGTTATATATTTTTAATTATGTGCTATTTAACTCTTATCCAAAGTCTGGTTGTGAGAAATTGTATTTGAAGACACGTTATCTCTCCACTGCTCTGAGTTTGGATTAAGTCAGATCACTTAAGCTAGAACTGCCTTCATTTAGCCTCTCCTAAATGTAAAGTATACAAAGTCAGCATATAAAATCTGCTCATTTCTGAATTTGCGGTAGTTATTGTTGAGTTTGTTAATTATATCACTCATTAGTTGCCCACATGAGAAATTAGATTTAGACTTAAGACCAGGAAGTATCTTTTTTCTTCTCTTTTTTCTTTTTTCTTTTTTTTTTTATGAAATAGAAAGCCTTACTCCCCTCTTTGTTATAAGAAATATATAAATCATGATTTTCTTTTCGCTCTCGTTGCTAGGAAACTCAGATCCAAATTTGAAGTACAGTATCAACAACTTAGTTAACAAACTAGTTACTATATTTCCATTTTCATTTCTCCTGAATTTCATTTCCCATTTTTGTCTTACTAATGTGATTTATCTGTCTTTGGTTGAAAACTGCCTCTAGTCCTTTTCAGAGAGATAAAGGATATGAAGAATTTAATAAAATGATTGCATTAACATCAAGTTATAGAGCACGAGAAAGAATCCTTTTAACATTGAGCTTATTCATATTGTTCTTTTAGTTGTTTTGGTTCAATAAATTGTCCCGCCCTTACCTCCACCCTCACTCCAAACACTTGTTTAGCCAGCAGTTTGTCTAGGCAACTGGATTTTTTTTCACTTGTTAGGAAAAAAATTAGTTTCACCAATAATTTCCAGAATAATAGAAATGATTTCAATTGTTTCAAGCTTGTCGAGATAATAGGAAACACTTACTATGTTGTAAGTGTTATATAATAAATTTAGGATATATAATAATAATACAGACTTTTACCTATTGAATTTAAATTATTAACCAAATAAAAGTATACTTAAATGCTAAAGTTTAACAAATTCAAACAAAAAATGAAATTAGTCTTGTAAGACTTGAGATGTTTATGACTACTTTAGTTGAGGGGTGTGTGTGTGTGTGTGTGTGTGTGTGTGTGTGTGTTTACTATAGCCAAGTTATTTCTTAGTCCACACTTCATACACTGCAATAATAGATCATAGTATCTAACAAGTGATAAAAATTTGCTATTATGATAACCATCAGTTTGTGCTTTTTTATTCCCATGAAATATATTTGTAATTAAAAATAATAAATTGACAGCCTGCTGAGTGATATTTCATCTGCTATCAGTGGTAGCAAACTGAGAAATTACATACTTGGTTTTTCTTAGAATTTCATTGTTTGGAAGGCTATCAAAAAGTAGTCATTTAATGGGCCATATTCTATATTTACCACTAGAGAGCAGCACAGAGTTATTAATGTTCTTGACCGTAACTGGTCAAGTCCAAAGGAAGAAAACCGTCTAAACAGATAAAGGTGGAGAGAGAGAAGAATAAGTACACTTGCAATGCTTACACTTATTTTTGTATACTTCCTCAAGATGGAGGGTTACATTTACATTTATTCTGCAAATACAAATTGATGCCATTTTATTTCATTTAAAAAATATTTTTAATGTTTATTATTTTGAGAGAGAGAGGGAGAATGTGAGTGGGGGTGGGGCAGAGAGAGAGGGAGACACAGAATCTGAAGCAGACTCCAGGCCCTGAGCTGTCAGCATAGAGCCCTATGTAGGGCTCCAGCTCCCAGACTGCAAGATCAGGACCTGAGCCAAAGTCAGATGCTTAATGGACTGAGCCACCCAGGCACCCCGATGCAATTTTACTTTTAATATTTTTATTAATAATAGCATTTACTGTGTTCTAAATACTTTTAGGCATGTTAATAAATTTCTAATTTGTGCAAAAGTTCTGCATAATAGTCGTATTCATACAATAGGAAACACAGGCTCATAAGATCATCCTTATTAAGTTGCTGAACTGAGCAACTTAATATTTTTAAATGTATATGAGTGCTTTCGCTTGCTCTAATTATAATATTCTGTTGTTTTAGAACTACAATATAGGTAATCCCCAAGCTTGTAGATGGATTATACTACATTTATATTCCCAAACTTCATATGTTAGAGGGCTATTGGAACTCAGAAGAAATCTTCTTTAATTAATCATGGTTAGTTGCCTGAACCCCACCCCACCCCCTTACACATGCACAAATGTTTTCTACTGGTAAATACAAAATACAGTACTGGCTAAATAACTAAAATACCGTGTTTCTTTGAAAAACATATTGAAACTTGGGGCATCTTAATAGTTCTTCCAGTTGCAATAGAAGGGAAGATTCTCCCAGCTCAAAGTGTTAGAGAGCCTATAGGATGAGAATAGATGTACTAGGTTTTGAGTTAAGGAAATAGGAGAAGTCCAAGGCCCTTTTCACCCCACTAGCCAGTTGGATATCAGTCTGGAGTCCTTAGTGTTCTTAGACCTTTTTCTGGCTGAGATTCTCCTTTGAGCTTCATACTCACATATCCAATTGCTTGGAGAGCATTTCCACTTTGATCTCCTTAAGGCATCTCAAACTCACTGCATTTGAGGCAAGACTCATGATATTCACACCACACCCTCATCTGCCCATCTCTTCCCAAAGAGAGCTTCTTCCTCTGTTCTCAGACTTGGTGAATGACACCTTCCAGTTGTACAAAGTTAGAGTACCTAACAACATCCTAACTACTTCTTCTCCCTTAACATTCATACCCAGTTTTATCAGCACAAGCTGTTGACTTTTTTACTCTCTAAAAATCACTTGAACCTATCAGTCTTCTTGATCTCTGTCACCACTGCATAGCATTTAATCAGACCTCACAATAGCTTTGTCTGCTTTTATGCACCAGGCTACTTCCTCCTCAGCCTATCTTGCTAATATTCAGTTGCCTGTATAACATGACTTCTGCCCTATACTTCTCTGGCTTTCCATCTTTATGCTTCCAGAGTGGTATTTTTTCAGTTTCTAGAAGTTCTTTCTAGACTCTGAACACACTCATGCTGCTGCCTCCATGACTTCCAAATATCTATTCAAAAACTATTTCCTAAGGAATGTGTTCTTGGTGCCCTCTAATTTAGGCCAGCTCTTTTTTCCTATATGTGCTCCTAGATCCTGTTTCTGTCCTTTATATCTCCGATTTCTGTTTGTAAACAGACATCCATATCTATACTTGTGTTATCAACTCTGAACCACAAGACAGTATGTTTCGTAGGTGGAAGGATTCTATCTGATTTTATTCACAATAATATCCTTATTCCCCAGTAGGATGCCTGGAACATACTAATTGCTCCATTAATATTAATGAATGAATGATCCCTTAGTCATTTTGTCATGTTTCTAAGAGTTCCTAATCTGCCTGTTCCCCTTTCCCCTGCCATCACCTGGCTTCTTCCCGAGTCCCCCTCTTCCCTTGTCCTTTGTGATATATTCTGGACACAAATTTTCTTTGAAGTTTCACATGTTTTTATTTCTCTGTTTTTCTGTGAATAGTGTAAGGAAAGCAGGCAGTGATCAAAAGCTCTTCTTCCAACCTGACTCTAAGACCAACGTTAAAGCACATATGTATAAGCTCTATGAGATGAGTCTTACAATCAATGTCATAGTGTAATGGCAGCATTTTCTTCTGTTAGTGCTATGTAAAACAGTGGTCATCTTACAATCAATGTCATCTTAAATTTGATAAATTCAGGAGTTTTTTTGGGGTTTTTTTGGTCAAATCCTATAGGTGAAGACTGCACTCACACAGATGTAGATACTAATAGTCATTGTTCACAGAGGATCAAAGTAGGACGTATTTATCTTTCAGAGGAAGTCTGTTTTCAGAGTGTGCTGAGCCTAACTGTGGGACTCAGACCAAGGCCTCTGGATGACACAGTGTTGAGGAACCAGTCCCATCAATGGGAGCTAAAGAAGTATCAGCCCAAGAGGGTTCACTTTATGAGTCACTCTCTTTTCCCCTTATTACTACTGTCTAAGCCACCTTAATTTCCTTAGACTGTTTTCTGGCCCTGATTAATTTATTGTGGGTTTGTTCTGTACCTGGCTGGGGGAAACAACCATGAAAAGGACATGGTTCTGGCCAACTGAAAAAAACCAGGGCTACTAGTTTGGAAGTCGCTCAATTAATGTGCTCCAATAGGAGAGAAAAAACTACATAGACAAATAGGGATAGTACAAAGTAAGTGTAGTTACTGAGATCAGTAAAAGTGCTTTTGGAGAGAGATGAACAATGAAGTAATTCTAGGTGATTGGGCCAAACTTACCACAGAGCAAATGTTTGTACTTGGCAGTGAAGTTTAAGTGCCAGTTCCTTGAGTGGAGAAGTGGTAGGGTAGGTGATGTGAAGAACATTTTCTCAGACTAGAATGAAGAATTTATATGAGGAGGGAGTGTGGATGGGTGAGGTTGGAGAATAGATTGTAGGTAGTCTGTTGTGCTGGGTCTGGGAAGTTAAGGACTTTCAACTTTTCCTACGCCTAGGCAGCCATTAAAGGTTCTTAATTTGAGGAGTAACAGGATTAAATTTGCTATCAATATGAAAATTACAGCAGGCATGGAATTCTGATTCAACTCACCTTTAACACCTACAATGTGCTAGAATTTCATATATGTTACCTAATTACTAATAGCAACCTTGTGTGATAGGTATTTATCTCCACTTCACAGCTAAGAGAATGGAATCTCAGAGTTTAAGCGACTTGCCTACATTCACATTAATAACTGGCAATAAAAGAAGATGACAGTTTCTGAAAGTAATGGGAAAGGAACCAGAAGTCTTGCGGGAATATACCTTAGTATTTAAGAATCATGAGTTAGTTAAATCAGAGTCAGGCTGTATAAATGGTTTCTGATAACATGGTAACATGTTATTTAGAAAACTATATAATGGTCATTATAAATGAACAGTGCTGGTAGTTTTTAACAGAAGTGTTTAAATGGCCAGGGATATGTTATTACTTTCAACATCTTTGTAAATGTCAATGCAAAAGGATGCAAACCCTGAAGGTGGGCATGTGAAAGTGCCTGGCGCCTTGCCTGGCGCCTTGTGCAGCTGCTCAGTAACTGCTGAATCAGAACCCAGACAGTGTGGAAGAGGCCTCGGCATGTCCCCGAAGTTAGTATCTTCACATATACATTAATCCAACTGGGGCAAGATTCACTGGTTTTGAATGCCAGACTTTTACAGAAATAGCTGTGTTTTAGTTTGCAGGTTCTGACTTTTAAACAGGTTCAGAAATTCACATGATCAGCTAAGATCTTATTCTAGGAGGCAAAGGAAAAAAAAAACCTACCACTGTAAATACTCTTTAGAAAGGAAAAAAATATATACAAACGAAAAGCCACAGTTAGAAGGCATTATTCTTCTGCCCTTCTCTGATTCTTGTCCTGCTGGAAAATGCTACTTCGGTACCTCATTGTGCTTTAATATAAGATACTTTAATTGTGTTCATGAGAGCTTTTCCTTCTGTAGTGCTAATACTATATAGTCTAAGAGGAAAATGTGGAAGATAATAGGTCAGCTGAAACCCTATTGCCGACATGTTTTTTTTTTAATGTTCATGTGTTTATTTTTTTGAGAGAGCCTACGTGAGCACACTAACAGGGGAGGGGCAGAGAGAGGTAGGGACAGAGGATCTGAAGCAGCCCCTGTGCTGAAAGCAGAGAGCGCAAGGCAGGGCTCCACCTCACAAACTGTGAGATCATGACCTGAGCTGAAGGCAGACACTTAACTGACCGAGCCACCCAGGTGCCCTGCCCACCTGTTGTCAGTCGCCTTTTTCTCTGCAACCCCGACAGCCGCTTGTCATGTATGTAAGATAAGTGGGTACAGGAGCTCCCTCAAACCATTTTGAATTCAGGTCTGTGTTTCTTGTGGATGAGCTCTTGTGCCTCTCCCAGCCCCCTTCCCCTCTCTCACTCTCTTTCTTCCTCTCTTTCTATTTGTTTAGGAACATCTAGCTAGCAAGTCGTAGAGCTCAGATTGGCATTCGGGTCTGTGTGGCTGCCCAACCTCATGCCCTTTCCTCTTCTGTCCACTGTGTTGGATGGCCCTGCCCAAATGGAAGAATTGCCATCTGACAGTATGTACCGTCTGCCACCCTGATTCTAAAAAAATTCTTTTTCTTTTCCTTGTCAGTGTCCTTTAATTTTTTTTAATGTTTATTTACTTTTGAGAGAGAGAGACACAGCATGAGCAGGGAACAGTCAGAGAGAGAGGGAGACACAGAATCTGAAGCAGGCTCCAGGCCCTGAGCTGGCAGTCAGCACAGAGCCCGACGCGGGGCTCGAACCCACGAACCGTGAGATCATGACCTGAGCTGAAGTCAGACACTTAACTGACTGAGCCATCCAGGCGCCCCTATTTCTTAGTGTCCTAAAGCTTTGCTCCAGTGAAACAGGGCTTTCTTAATTTTTCCCTTTTGTCTCCCTAAATTGTTGCCAGGCTTTGTGATAAAGTCAGTAGTAGTACAGCCATCAAATTCTATTTGTAATCTACCTTATTAAACTGATTTCAATAAAGAGCTATTTTGTAGACTCCAAATGGTTAGAGCTGGGTTTAATAATGACATTTATTGAATTTCATTTATTAATTCATTTTAAAATTAGATTAAAATTTTCTCTATTTGACCCTTATTTCCAACACCAGTGTTGGAAACTAGAACCAAATGTAATTCAGATAGTTAAACACATTGTTGGAGTAGATGTAAGGAGCACTTTTTTATTTGGGGGGGAGGGGCGGATGGAGAATTTCTTTTCTTTTTTATGATGTGACATTTGACACATATAAGCGGAGCATAAAAATAGAATGAACGCCTATGAGCCTCCTTTGAGTTCACTTAGAGTTACTTAGACTTAAGAAGTAGAAGATTTAGGTATTACTCAGGTTCCTGTATCTGTTCCGTGATCCATTCCCCACCTTCCTCCTGGAAATAAGCACTCGAGCATTTTATTTACTCTCCCCCATTATTAGCCTTATTGTTTTGCCTGTGGCAGAAAGGTTGTTTTTCTTGTTTGTTACTATTTCATCTTAACCCTGAGTAGATAACTGCCCTAAAACGAAAATTTAGCAAATTAAATGACAGGCTAATATACATAAACATCTAAGTATGTCTGGATAGAGTTAATTTAAATGCATATGTAGCCAAACTCTGGCCAAATAAGGTTTGGGCCCAGGCAACTACAGAACTGTGTTTGTAAAATCTTATTTAAAAAGCTCTTTCATTTTACTGAATACATAGTATCCTTCTGGTAGGTACTTTGCTTCTTTTCCAGCGTTGCTGTTGTGTTTTACTCCTCATACGTTTGTCAGTAAAAGAGAAAGAAAAAAAGCACTTGTCCATGTAGCACTTGCGTTGTGTTCTCAGACTTTCCTAGTTGTATTTAAATAAGGTCAAAATTTACAAATTTTGTGTATTTTAAAATCAAATTTCTTTTTTTGGTTTAATACTTTGAATAATGTTCAGAATTTAGAAGGGTTGTCGAGTCATACATTTAGGTTATAGTGTCTTTTACATAGTATTTGAAATAACATTTCCGTAAAATTTTTGATAAATATTTTAGATTTATTTTCCTATGTACTTAGTATTCAGTGTAAGAGGTAGCACCAAGTATCTTTCTTCTTTTTTAATTTTTTTAATGTTTATTTCTGAGAGAGAGAGAGAGAAAGAGAGCGAGTGAGTGGAGGGATGAGAGAGAGAGGGAGACACAGAGTCTGAAGGAGGCTCCAGGCCCTGAGCTGTCAACACAGAGCCCAATGCAGGGCTTGAACTCACAGATCACGAGACCATGACCCGAGCCGAAGTCAGATGCTCAACTGACTGAGCCACCCTGATACCCCACTAAGTATCTTTAAAAAAAAAAAAAAGCTGTTTTTATTTAGTAGTAAAGTAGCCATAAATTACCACTATTATATATAATGAAGTTCAGATCCAAGATCAGTTAGCCAAGGAATATATCGTAGATAAGACTTTGAAGGGAGATATCTCCTTGAATTTGTGGAACTTAAACACCATTAGGGTGAAAATTGTTTTTTTTTTTTAACCATATAAGCTTCTTTCCTCATTACAAAAATAATTGCTTTCTGTCTTTGAGAATGATGACTGAGACATGTCTTGGGAGCTGAAAATGAAGAGAGCTCCTTCTCCTTTTCCAGTTTGAATTAAAGAAAAAGGTAAAGACCGAGAAACTTGCCTAACAAATCCATTAAATCTTGTAATCAGTAGGCTCTGTCTTACCCGGTTAGGCTAAGTAAAGCCAGAGCTGGGCCTTAGCAGACAATGCAAGGCAGCTGTTAAGAAGTGTTCGTCTTTAGCAGGACATGAGGAAAGCTCTGTGTACAACCAGCTAGACCTGCGTCACAGGAGTTACGGCAGATCCAGTAAAGAGACAAAGTATAGGTAGGATCAATCTCAAAAGGATCCTTGACTGAAAATCCTTGATTTTTAAAAATCTTAATGTGGAGGGGCACCTGGGTGGCTCAGTTGGTGAAGCATCATTATATCACAGTCCTTGGGTTCAAGTCCCTCATCGGGCTCTGTGCTGACAGCTCAGAGCTTGGATTCTGTTTGGGATTCTGTGTCTCCCTCTCTCTCTCTGCCCCTCCCCTACTCATGCTGTCTCTCACTTTCAAACATAAATAAACATTAAAAAAAAATTTTTTTTTTAATCTTACTGTAGAATGAATCTTAACCAATTTGGTGCGATGAAAGATGCATAAATGCTCAGGAACTAAAGTGAATGAGTCTTGTATTCTGATATATTCTAGAATTATTTCTCTTACTTTATCACAGAGCTGTATCTGTCTTATATATAGTACGAAGCTTTAATTTTTTTTAATGTTTTATTTATTTCTGAGAGAGAGACAGCACGAGTAGGGGAGGGTCAGAGAGAGAGGAAGACACAGAATCTGAAACAGGCTCCAGGCTCTGAGCCAGCTGTCAGCACAGAGCCCGATGCAGAAGTCAAACCCGCTAAGCATGAGATCATGACCTGAGCCAAAGTTGGACGCTTAACCGACTGAGTCACCCAGGCACCCCAGTACCAAGCTTTTAAAAAAGGTCTTTTCTTGGTGTGCTGGGCTCTGTCTTCATTTAAGCATATATGTATTCTTGTATGTCTTCAGGACTCCATAGTGTGCAAATTTAGCCTGCGAATGCATGAGTCATTCCATTTTACCCACATGTAGGCAAACCAGGCTTTAGTCAAAACTTTTTGCTATTGAGGTTCTTTGTCCAATATTTTCTTTTCACTTTTTTTTTGAGAGACTGTTCACTAAAATTTTTCTTTGGTTTAGTTGCATCAATCAGTTGTTTGTTTTTTTAAGCCATCATTATTAGTTTCTTTAATATATTACTCTTTTTGTTAGGATGGACGTTTGAAGCCAGGAGATCAACTTGTCTCAATAAACAGAGAATCTATGATTGGTGTATCCTTTGAAGAAGCAAAAAGCATAATTACCAGAGCCAAGTTAAGGTAACTGTCTTATCCATAAAATTGAATGAATTTTTTAGCATGTCTTCTCAAAAATAGTAATTTAAGAGATTTAAATACTTTAGACCATAAAGTAAGTATACCTTTATAATATGTGAAACATTATCTTAAAAGTCTTTCGTACCATACCCATAACATACCCATAAAGTTATTTCTTTTTAATGCTAGATCAGAATCTGCTTGGGAGATAGCGTTCATAAGACAAAAATCAGATGCCAATCATCTAGAAAATCCATCTTGTGCATCCCTTTTACAAGCTTCAGGAGAGCATGGACCACACACCTCAACATTTAGTCCTCTTCCGTCTGCCCCTGAAATACTAATTCCAAAGACCTCATCTACGCCCCGAACTACAGATACCATTTTATCTTCTTTTAAGAGAAATCAGGTAATCTTACATTTCTCTGTATATTTATGCAGCCTATAAATCCTCTCTATATTTTTATGTTTGTTATGTACGTATAGAATTATAACTTTGGCAACGCAATTTTTTAACATTTTGGTATTTACCTGAGAGACCTTTTCTTTTTTTCTGTTTAAGAATCTTATGCTGTGCCGTGTCAATAATATAATTTTTCAAGTCAGTATGTCTTTTATCCAGAAAGTCATGATGAGGGACAGCCTTGCAACGATATCCTTAGAAAGCACTCAAAACTGTGTTAGGCATGTCGTATTTATTTTCAGAAAGTCTCTAATATGGTTTATTATGATTCCTATTTTCTTCTTGACTGAAGACAGGCAGTCTTCCTTTTTGTTCCTTAGCTTTTTCACCTGCACAGTGAGGCTAATCCTGATTACCCATGTAGGTGGATATGGTTCCCTCATGTGTGTATGCTAATACCTCGCTCACCCCAGTAGAATCACACAGAAGGTAGAGTTTCTACATCAAAATTGACAGTCAGTTACTAATAGCTACGGTGCCCTGACAAATCAAAGTTAAAACAAATAGAGCATATACTGTTAAAATCCATGTTAGCTATAGAACAAAATAGGAAACTCAAGTAGACTTTCAGTCAATGGATAAAATCCATCAAAGGTAATTTCAGTTTCAAGTACCTGCTAATAAGATGCAGAGTGTAAGATTATCTGTCAGCCTCTTACATTTTTTTATTTGGGTTATAATACCGTTCCAAAGATAAGGTACGTGGCCTTATATTTTGCTGTCCTTGGACAGGATAGAGCTAAAAGCAGTTGTTACCTTTAATTCTGAAATGCTTTGTTTGAAGATAAATATACCAAAATTTTAGATATTTCATATTTTTTGGGCCACAGCTTTAATCTCATAAACCATCCTTTTTATGTTAATGTGAGCGTCTAGTCTGGTCTTTGACCTACTTTAGAAAATACATTTTATATTCTTCCTTTTCTTTCATAGATAAAAACTGGATACAAGAAAACAGAACAGACTCCAATTACTTCTTCAGAAAACAGCCCTACAGATATGTCTAATACAGGTAAATGCACATTTAATTCCTCTTTACTGTTACTTCTTTCAATTACTCTTTCTCAACGAGGAGTACATAATGTGACTTAATAGACTTTAAAGAAGGGTGCATTATGCCTTTTTCCCTTCAATGAATAAAAGAGCAAAATGAATGTATTGTGCAGTGGCTCTTGTTAGATTATGACTTTTATTAGAAATTTTCCTTAACAAAGAGTTGAAATTTTAAGATGCATTATCATAACGGTGTCTGTGAAGCTATAATAACCAATGAATTATTGAAACCAAATAATGTAAACTCGTCTTTAAACCAAGACTAGGCTCCCTTGTCCTTTTAGTGAAATACTGGTGAGGTTTATTAAGTGCACCTTTAAGAGCTATTAGAGATAGGAACATAGCTTAAGAAAAGAAGTATGTTTTTGTAAGAAAAGATTATTATAAATGTAAGTTAGAAAGAATATCAGTATTAATTGAATATTATTGCTTATAATTACCATGAAATCATTTACTGACTTTGTAAGACAATAAAGTATTAACTTTGTAACCTACCCAGAGAGACAGAATTTTTATCAAACTGTAAAGTATCTTTTAGTGGCTCAATATCAAGAAAAAAGCCTTCCCTTTAAATTATCTCCAAAAATTAAGTACAACAATTAAAAATCCACGAGTATAGAAAGGAAAAGTTAATTACATATGTTTAAACTGTAATGCAAATTGTTACTTGTATATTTTAATTTTTAATGGTGTTAATCCAGATCAAAATTGCAAAATGAGGACAAGTAAGTATAAATTACATAGTATCATAGTCCACTTGGGCTGCTGTAACAAAATGCCACAGACTGGGTGGCTTATAAACAGCAGACATTTATTTCTTTTTTTCATTAAAAAAATTTTTTTAATGTTTTATTTATTTCTGAGAGAGAGAGACAGCGTGAGCAGGAGAGTGTCAGAGACAGAGGGAGACACAGAATCTGAAACAGGCTCCAGGCTCTGAGCTAGCAGTCAGCACAGAGCCTGACACGGGGCTCAAACCTACAAACTATGAGATCATGACCTGGGCCGAAGATGGACGCTTAACCCACTGAGCCACCCAAACGCCCCAACAGACGTTTATTTCTAAGGGTTGTGGGGGCTGGAAGTCCAGGATCACGGTGTTGGCAGGGTCCCGGTAAGAGCCTTCTTCAGTTGCAAGCTCCACATTATGGCCTCATATGGTGGAGCGGCTAGGAAGACCTGTGCGATCTCTTTCATAAGAACACTAGTCCCATCTATGAGCTCCCGTTTTGTGACCTGAGGTCCCATCTCCTAATGCCATCATCTTTGAGGGTTAGGATGTCAACATATGAATTTGGGGAGGACACAAACATTCAGAGCACAGCACACAGACACCACACTAAAGGAATTTATAGTGCATTTCACAGTAGTTTTGTCTGATTTGGAGCAGTGTATCAGTAGCAGTCTTTAGCCATAAATTACATGCCCTTTTACTGAGTGGAATTTGTGGACTCTTAGAAACCTTATTAGTATTATCCCCTTAACATAATTAATTTCCATTCTCTGGATGTATTGTTTTCTTCTCATATGAGAAAAAAAAGATAAATGTAAAACACAAACGATGGTGAGGATACATTTATATAACGTGTTCTTAATTTTAAAAGTCATTGAGAGGCACCTTGGTGGCTCAGTTGGCTTAAGCGCTAAGCTTGGGCTTAGGTCATGATCTCATGGCTCGTGATTTCAAGCCCCGCGTCTGTCTCTGTGCTGACAGCTCAGAGCCTGGAGCCTGCTTCAGATTCTGTGTCTCCCTCTCTCTCTTACCCTCCCCTGCTCATGCTATGTCTCTCTCTCAAAAATAAAATAAACATTTAAAAGAAACAAAGTAATTGAATTACTCGATGCTTCTCTTAGTTTTTTATTAATTCAGGTAACATTTATGTCATGTATGTAGAAAACATAGTTCAGTAGGAATTATGAAGGAATTAGGATATTTTCCATGAGCTATTTAATAGTGTATGGTGAAATAAAACACAGAGTTAAAAAAAACCTTCATTATTCAGATTAGAACATATATACGTATGTGCCTATTTTATTGAATAACTACTATTTGCAGTGTTCTTTGTTAACTAGAGCAGGATGTGAGTGGTCTTCATGCTCAGAAGAATATACTGTCTTGTCACAAACAGTGTAAAGACATGAAGAAAATGGACTGAGGAAAGAAGTGGCCTGAGTGTGGTGTAGGGAAGGCACAAGCCCTGAATGCAAATGTGCAAATGTAGAGGTTGATATCTTTGTTCCTAAATTATCAGCTGTGTAACTTTGAAATAGTTTCCTCCTGGGTCTTTATGAGTTAATACTCATGTGTGAAATCATGCACATCAAGCATTTAGCGCTGTAGTTGGTACATAGTATATACTCAGTAAGTTTTGCTATTATTAATATTACAGAACTCACAGACTAGGGTGTAGCTCAGATAATATTCCAGGGCATGTTTTTAGAGCAGAAGCAAAAGCTCCCATCCTTTAATTCAATTCTGCATCCTCCCCTCGCCCAAAAAACTATAATAAAGGATTTGTCACAACATATGCAGAAATTTCTTAGCAAAAGTCAGACATCATCCAGTCTTGAAAGAATAATAAATATTGAGTCGCCTGGGTGGCTCAGTTGGTTGGGTATCTGACTTCAGCTCAGGTCATGGTCTCATGGTTTGTGAGTTTGAGCCCCATGTCGGGCTCCGTGCTGACAGCTCAGAGCCTGGAGCCGGCTTCGAATTCTGTGACTCCCTCTATTGTTCTGTCTCTCCCCTGCTCATGTGCTCTCTCTCTCTCTCTCTCTCTCACTCTCATTCTCTCTCTCTCTCTCTCTCAAAAATTAATAAACATTAAAGAAAGAATAGTAAACATCAATTGATGGCTAAAGGAGATTATCCTATGTGAAGGAAGTACCATGGACAATATAAAGAGCTAAGGAGGAGCTAGATAGATGTCAGATGACCCTAGGAGGCCAATCTGATTAGAGCAAAGGGATCCCAGAGCGATGAATAAAATTAATTTACATCAGTAACTAAAATAAACAATACCATATTTTGTAGTAGAAAAATGATTTAATGAAAAATACAATTGAATGCATAAGCTGTATGAGAAGTAAATATTAAAATGCAATTAAAACAACATTTTTCTAGGGTAGAATTAGCATTGAGTTAGTCCTAGATTTTTACTTTCACATAAATGTCGAAGGCCAGATGTTTCTGTGGGGGGAAAGAAAACAAAATCAACCCTAAATTATCTCTGGGTAACTTATCTGTGTTGTGATTTGTCTGTTATAAGCACTTAATTATAGATTGTTCCCAAATTAGACCTTTAACTATCACATCTATATTCCTTTGGCCAGCTGGTATGTATTCAAAACATGTAAACAAGTTTTAACGTTAACCTCAACAAAAATTAAACTTAATTGAGGCAAATCTACCTCTGTTCCCATCTCAAAATTATTCCAAAGTGTGAAACTGGTTAGAATTTTAAAAATCTACATAATAGTCGAATATGTTTTTAACAACTATTCTATTCTATAAATTTATTTCAGAACCCACAGCCATTTACCATTGCCATAAGGTAATGAACACATGATCTTATAAGTGGGCTGAAAGCATACCAAAGACATTCCTAAAAAAATTAGTAAAGAATTATTGCATGAAGAAATATCATTACTTTAACTTTACTGTAACACAAACCATAATCCTCCCACACTAAGGTTTTATAACTGAAACAAAATAGTGATAGGGAAAAATAACCATGGAGGGTTCATGGTACAAACCAAATGGTTTTGATCCTGCCCTCTTAAACATTCTCTGTCTTCTAAAAAGAGGAATAAAAGAGAAGATCCAAGAGAATAATAAGCCATCCTTTGAAAATCCTCACTTCCCTAGAGAGGAGCAAATCAAGAGCTTGAGGCCGGAATTGAGAGATGTCACTGGCAAATGGGAAAAGCTGTCTGTCTATGAGGCTTTTCAGGTCAAGCTATTCTGAATTACCAAAGCATTCCAGATTTATGCACAAATCCTCCTAAGGTTTTGACTCAGAGGTATAGTTTTAGGGGAAGGTTGTCTGAAAGAAAGTGAGATTTTGTTAAGCCATGATTGCATATTGTTAAATGGGTGGGTTAGTGTAATTTTACATTAAATCTCCTGTTTAAATATATTTCTTTGTTAATTTTAACAATATTCTGTAGTGCTCATAGTAGTTTTCTATGATTTTTTATTTTACCTTTATAATTCCTGTAAGGTGGATTCATTTGTTCTACTTTATAGCCAAGAAAACCTGATAAAAGATACTGACAACATTAAAAATAGTGACTTTGGGGAGCCTGGGTGGCTCAGTCGGTTGAGTGGCTGACTCCTGATTTCCACTCAGGTCATGACCTCACAGTTCATGGGATCCAGCTGCACTCACAGCATGGACCCTGCTTGGGATTCTCTCTTCCTCTCTCGCTCTCTGCCCCTCCCCCACTCATGCTTGCCCTCTCTCTCACTCACACTCTTTCTAAATAAATAAAGAAATAAATAAATAAACAGACAAATTAAAAAAAAAAAAAAAGAAGAATGGCTCCAGAAGTCACAAGAGATTACAAACCTGACATGGTCACCTACTAGCTGTGTGATCATAGGCTAGTTTCTCTACCTTTTTGGGCCGTGATCTCTTCATCTTTTCAATGGGAATAACAACATATATGTCATTATGGTTATAGTAAAGCTTAATGAGCTTATCTATATGAAGTATTTAATGCACTGCCTAGCTAAAAGTAAGCATAAATAAGATTTAATCTTCTGTTATTTCCACTGTTACACATAGCAAATTTTTATCCTTACATGTAGGAAAATGTAGATGAGAATGAGGGCCTTAGTGTGTTGAATGCTTTGTGTGCTCTCTCTCCCTCTTCCCCTCCCCCCCACCCCCCCCCGCCTTTCCACACATTTACCCTTGAACTGAGTAATTCACTCCCAGGATTAAGATTATTGGTCTGAAATCATAATTAAGTTAGTTTGGGTCCACCTAGTATTCATGTGCTTTAATTGCAGGTCAGGCACCAAGCTGAAGGTCATTGTCAAGCCTCACAAATCCATACCTTAAAAATGAAAAATAAAAGTTTGACTTACCTGCTATTGGGCCTTCTCCACCACTCTACACCGATCTTTTGTGCCACACTATAGGTTTGGCACAGAGTTTCTCTTAAGAGAAAATAATATAGATATAGATATATAGATACACACTATTTTTTGTCTCATAGCTAACAATTAAGTATCATGTTAACAAAACTTTTATCAGAATTGTATAACAGAAGTCTATTATACTAAAATCACTCTTGCTCAAGGTTTGATTCCATTTGAAACTAAAAGTCAGTAACCATTTTTTATGATCTTGACACCTATAAGCTATATTCAAGATTTTACATAGAATGTTAAGGATGTGTTAAAGGTTTAGAGGAAGACTATTTATTTTCATATGCGCTTCTTATGTTCTTAAGAAAGAGAATGCAAATCATTTTGTACTTAGAGACAGATGCTCTGAGAAATTTAAAAAAATTAAAACACTGCATAAAGATGTGACATTTCAAAAAGTTTTTTCTCTTCCTCTTGTTTCTATGTAGAACTAGTAAAATACCATTTAGAAGTGTACTTAGAATAGTGACAATTTAGATATAAGGATTGACACGAATTACAGGAATTTGTTTCACAAACTTTGGCACATTAAAAGAAATAATTTTGGGGGGAGCCTGGGTGGTTCAGTCGGTTAACTGTCCAACTCTTTTGATTTTGGCTCAGGTCATGATCTCATGGTTCGTGAATTCTAGCCTCACATCGGGCTCTGCACTGACAGTGCAAAGCCTCTTGGGATTCTCTCTCTCTCTTTCTCTCTGCCCCTCCCCCGCATGCTCCTGTGCACACACTCTCTCTCATAAAATAAACTTTTTAAAAAATGTTTTTTTAATTAAAATTAAAAATTTTAATGTTTCTTAAATTTATTTCTGAGAGAGAGAGGGAGCGTGAGCAGGAGAGGTTCAAAGAGAGAGAGATACAGAATCTGAAACAGGCTCTAGCTTCTGAGCAGGCTGTCAGCACAGAGCCCAACGTGGGGCTCGAACCCACAAACTATGAGATCATGACCCGAGCCGAAGTCAGACGCTTAACCAACTGAGCCACACAGGCACCCCCCCAAAAATTTTAAAAAAAATGAATAAGTTTTCAAGGTCTAGTCCTTTGTAGTGTGTGGTCTCTTATGCATGCAGCAAGAACAAAGGCATATCTAAATAATCGTGTAGATTGAGAAGGTGTTAGGATGAGTGAGAGGTGTATAAAACTCAACTCTTGAAAGTCCATCTATGCTCCTTGAAATATAACCCTTCGGTAAAATAAGAAATAGAATTGGTAGGATGAGTGAGAGGTGTATAAAACTCAACTCTTGAAAGTCCATCTATGCTCCTTGAAATATAACCCTTCGGTAAAATAAGAAATAAGATTTTTGGTTCCAAGAGTTCTGAGTCTATCATACTTTAGACGTAAACTTGAAACAATTTTCGTTTATGAGTTTTTGCATAGTACCTTCAAAACTGACATAACAAAGCCGCTTTTGCCAGTCAAAGAAATATCTTGATCTTCTTGAATTCCTAATATGATTTTACTTATTTTGGAAGAAAAAAGACTTCACTTAACAAGGAGTAAGGCACTGTGATGATGAGGGAGTGGTAGGATATATGTTTGTCTTTTAAATTAATATTCCCATGGGACTTAATGCGTAATTGGCCATTCTTTTTATATTATATCATTTAGTGCCTAAGTGAAGCTGATTTATATGATACATTTTAGATTTAAAGAAAAAAAATCATGAAAACAAAAGTGGAAGCTGCCAACTGATTAGCCAGAATTATTTTTGAACAGCGGGAACCCAGAACACATTCTGTCAAATGAAAAGTTCTATTCCAATTAAATATCCAATTAACGTGCACCCTGTTGTCTCTTAGATATTGCCCCTGCCTGGACTGATAATTATGGACCACAAGGAAAGAAGATTTCCCTAAACCCCTCTGTTCGCCTTAAGGCAGAGAAACTGGAAATGGTAAATACTTTAAATTTCCATTTTTCTTCCATAAAACAACAGTAAGAAAGTGTTCTCATCCTTTGAGAGGATAAAGAACTAAAGCCATTACTTTCTTGAAAAGTTAACTTATTTGCAATTAAATGAATGGCAGTTTGGGTTTTAATTATTTATGTTTGGGTTGAGCAGCCAACCCACAAGTACAAAATAGAAATAAAACCTTTTGTAACTAAATTGACACCAAATTAATCTGTTTCCTCCTGTGCAGGAATAAGACAAATGTGATGTTTTACAATGTAGAATTAAAGGGAACATGGAATAAATTATGACAAAGTGTATATAAAAGCAGTAAGAGCAAGGAAATAATTCTTCAACTTTTTAAAAAGCAAAGGGAAACTAAAGCCTAAAAAATCAAAACAGTCAGATGCTCACTAAATACAAAGAAGATGGCAGTAATGTACTTAGAGGCACCAAAAAAATAGTCCTGGGGAGAATAAAGTATTGAGAGCTCCTGTATGTAAAAGAAACCTAAGGTGATTAAAAAGGAAGAATTAAAAGTAGAAAAGCATTTTAGAGCTCTTCCTATCAGGTTACCTGAAAGCTCATAGCAAAAATGAGCTGTGTCTTTTATATATATATAAATAAATTTATATATAAATTTATATTTATTTATATATATTTATTATATTATTATATTTATTATATATATTTCTATTTTTATATTTATATATTTTTATATTATATATATATTCTTTTATATTATATATATATATATATATATTTATATATATAAAAGTGGATATGGTGCTGATGGTCCACAGCCTCTGCTTTCCTGTCAGTTTTTGTGGATAAAGATTTCTTACATTTTAGGAGGAGTTGAAAATGCATAGCTACAATAAATATACATTGTGCTTATTCCCATATTCACACTTTTCCCTGGTCCTACACCAATGTTCGTTCCATAATCTATTTAAATCTTACCCATTGTTCAAATCCTAATTCAGTTCCAATCCCTGTGTCTGTTATAGTTTGAGCAAATACTCCCTTATTTTGCACATCTACAGCACTTAATGTCACATTGTAGTGCTGTATAATCTTACGCATATTCTATTTTGACAGCAAGATAAAATTTCTTCACAGAAATATCTAGTACACCAACCACTGTTTAAACACTAGTGTTCATTAAAACTTTCCAATTATTAGGTAGTTAAGATAACTCCTTTCGATTTTCAAACTCCTGACTCTCTTTTGCTAATATGGACTTTCTTTTTATTGGTGGCTGGAATATTTGAGGTTTAAAAAATCTATAAATAACTAAAAAATAAGCAGTTATTGTTTTTAGGTTGATGTTGCTTTAATATGCATTTCTGAACATCTAGTATTTAATACCAACCATTTCTCTGGATAAGGAGAAAGTTATCCAGCTGATGACTGCCTGGCAGCCTTTGTTCTTTTATTTGATTTAAGCTTTCTTAGTGATGAGGGAGTGTGGGGCAAGCTGAGGACAAAGTACAGGCTAACGGCATCCCCACCCCACCCCCAGATAGAATATGTGAGATATTCCTCCAACACTTCTGGCTGCCCAAGAATTGGGGAGAGGAAAGAAAGCAAATTCTTTGTTTTTGTTTTTGTTGACTGATCACAGTCATATATGACAGGACAGGAGTCTCCTTCAGTTTATGGATAACTTAGTAAACTGCAAGAAAAAGGCTATCATCTACACCTAATCTCCAGAAACCTATAGACTCTGTTTCCTGGAGCCCTAATATCACCCTGATCAAGATGTAAGGGGGTTTAAGTGCCTGCCCTGGTCCTGTAGAAAACAAGGGCAAATGAAGAATTAAATTCCCTTACTGCCTACAGCCCATTGACAAGTCCTTGAGCCAGGCAGAGTGACGTCCCTCTAGGAGCTCAGCTGCCTCAATGATGGCACTTTGCTAGGGGCAAAAGGGAATCTTGGTTTAACATTAATCCTGAACCCTCAGGATCCTGTAAGTCTACTTTGACATATAAAAATTCCTTTGGAAACTTCCTTTATTTCCACTCCCGCAAGGTATATGCTGGCAATCGTACTCCCAGCATATGTCCCCCTGATACACGTCTGAAGGGTCTCATGACTGAGGTTTTACTGAACAGTAATAAATAGCATTTTCCTAACAACAACTAACCCCTCAAGGTCCTGGAAACCTTGCTTCCAAAATTCCTTAGCGACTTACGCTGTCCCTAACCCTCCCAACCTGAGGGTAGATTATCAGTTACCTGTTACAACCCCAGTGCAGCTCTTCCTGCCCACAGGTCCTCTCCCCATGCTTTTAATAAAATCACCTTTTTAGGGGCGCCTGGGTGGCTTAGTCGGTTAAGCGTCCGACTTTCGCTTAGGTCATGATCTCGCGGTTCGTGGGTTCGAGCCCCGCGTCGGGCTCTGTGCTGACTGCCAGCTCAGAGCCTGGAGCCTGTTTCAGTCTGTGACTCCCTCTCTCTCTGACCCTCCCCTGCTCACGCTGTCTCTCTCTCTCTCTCTAGAAATAAATAAAAAACATTTTACAAAAAAAAAAAAAAAAAGAGATCCTTCTTTCAGTTGCTACTTTATAGACAGATTCAGTAACAGATAAGGCCAACGTGATCAAATATTTAAAATGAAATAAAATTATGTTTCCTTTATCTTCTATAAATATATTACATATACCATCTAGCAAATTGTTATAATAAAATTTCACACGAAATGGCATTGTCAAGACATATACATATATGGCAATGTCTTCATGAAATCGTCTATGTTTTACTAGTCTACTTAGACAGTTTTGTATCAGGATATTCTGGAAAGTGATTTCTACTACTGAACACTTATCTCTTAATTCCTCGTCTGAAAAATGACCTTTTTTGTCTGAGGATGATTTAATTTTGCAGATATTTTAAAATAAGTTCACCATAGTTATTTGCAGTGCCATATTTTTTAAAGTATTTTTATGAATACTATGGGTCTCATTGAATCCTAATAATAAACCTGTAAGTAGACATGGTAAACCCAGCAAATAGGTATACAATTTATTAGTTGGCTTGAAGACAAAGGATTACTGTACTTGTATGCTATCTGTATTTTTGTACCTGAGAAAGATGCTTTGGGATACAGATGCCATTTCGCTGATATTTACTTTACCTCTTGCCATTTCTGTAACATTTGAAGAAAGCTGTAGTGAGTAACGGCATACCTGGTGTCTGATTACAGTTAATGAGATGTTCTCTGTATTAGGTTGGGAAATGTGTAATGAAGATTGTAAAGAAGTGACATTTTTTTAAATTCATCATTCAGATATTAGAAAGAGTTAAGGATATTTATTTGCCCAATTAGTAAATTTGCACTTTTGCCAAAGGTTAAGGTTGTTATTCAAGAAATTTTGGAAGCTATTTTTTGACCAAAAATAGATTGTTTCCTGTTTAAATTTATGAGCTTACCTTACTGACATGCTGTATTCATCTGGAGTAAATTTCTAAAGTTTAGCTCTAGGTCAGTTTTCATTATAGCTGATTGCATTTTGTAATTTTTATTATTGTTTAGTATAAAAATAATCATTTTATTTATTTATTTATTTATTTATTTATTTATTTATTATTTGTTTATTTTTGGAGAGAGAGAATGCAAGTAGGGGAGAGTGGCAGAGTGACAGAGGGAGACAGAGACAATCTTAAGCCAGCCCCACGAGGCTCAATCCCATGACCCTGTGATCATGACCTGAGCTGAAATCAAGAGTTGGACACTCAATCGAGCCCCCCAGGCACCCCAATAATTATCATATATTGCTTACAGGTGTTTTCTTTGCATTACTTTTGTAAAGTTGTTCTTATTCCTTTATGTGAAAATATCAGACCTACACAGAATGATTATATTGTACACGTACAGTTTAAAGAATACTAAAACCAACACACCTGTACCCAACACCCAGCTAAGAATGAGAATTTTTGACATTGCCTATGTGTTTCTTCTTGATCATATACACCTCTCCCTGTCCCCAAGAGATAAGTCTGTTCTAAATTTCAAGCTTACCGTTTATATGCTTTTTAAAAATTGATTTACTAAAACATTATGAGGTCAAAGTGTTTGTTTTCCTTGTCCTTGTCCTTGTCCTTGAGGTGTTACCAAAATTTGCACTTCTGTTTCTCTGGTCCCTAGAGAAACGTGTGACTCATAATAACTGCTCAGAAAATAATTGTTGAATTGCTGAATTATTTTCTATAGTAGCATTCCCACTAGTCTTAGGCAGCCATTCCCATGGCTCCACATACTTAACAGTTTGTATAATTTATAATATATTTTTATTTATTTCTACCATTTTATTAAAATAATTTTTTTGTTCTTCTATCATTTCTTCCCCTTATCCCTATATTGTATTCTTTGGTTTGATTATGTTTGAATATTTGTTTGGTTGTTTTTGCATTTTATTTTTTCTCCCCTAACTTATTCACCTCCCACTGGGAGGCTCAGTCAGTTAAGCATCCGACTTAAGCTCAGGTCATGATTTCATGGTTTGTGGGTTCGAGCCCCACATCAGGCTCTGTGCTGACAGCTCAGAACTTGGAGCCTGCTTCAGTTTCTATGTCTTCCTCCCTCTCTGCCTCTCCCTTGCTCTCTCTCTCTCACTCTCTCACTCTCTCTCTCAAAAATAAACATTTAAAAAATTTAAAAAAAGAAATTATGCCTTCTTTTGCTGTTCTTTTAGTGATTACCTTACAGACTCAACATGCATCTTGAACTTAAAGTTAAGCAATCTAAAGTTCATAAAATCTTCACCATTTTTTTGAAAATACCGGGTGCTTATGATACTTTAACTCTGATAAGCCTCTTATAAACTTATATTCTCATTATTGCTTAGTATTAGCTTTAGTGAGACATTGTTTCTTCAGTTCACTGTATCTTTGCAGTCATCTGCTATTTCCTGTTGAGTTTCTAATTTGTTATTATCTACCTGTTATTTTTATACTAATATCTTGTTTCTAACTTTTACTCTTGATTTTCCTTTTTTTAACTTAAAAAGGATAAACAAAATATAGTACATACATATAATGGACTATTATTGGGCTACAAAAGGAATGAATTTCTGATGCATGCTTCAACATGAATAAACGTTGAAACATTAGGCTAAGTGAAAGAGGCAGACACAAAAAGCCACAATGGTAGGATTCTATTAATATGAATTGCCCAGAATTGGCAAATCTGTAGAGACAGAATATAAATTAGTGGTTGCCTAGAGCTAGGGGGACAGGGAAATAACAAGTGACTGCTAGTGGGTATAGGGTTTCCTTTTAGGGTGAAGGAAATTTTCTAGAGTTTCTGTTGATTGATGCCCAACTTGTCAATGTACTAAAAGCCACGCAACTATACCCTAAAATGATGAAATTTATGGTATGTGAATTACATCTCAAGAAATTTTGTTATTAAAACAAAAAGTTACATATTGACTTGTACAGTATGGTACCATTTATACAAAAAGCAGAACTTAAAATATTTTACAAATACATATATTTATAAAAGTATGAAATAACGGTATACAAACATGCCTGGCAACTATAAAGAGAAGAGAATAAAAAAAAGTTAGGCCAAAAATGAGGAGAAAATATTTGTAGTACATATAACATATTTTAAAATACTGCTATCTAAAATATTTTTATTTAAAAAAATGTTTTAATGTTTATTTCTGAGAGAGAGAAACAGAGCAGAAGCAGGGGAGGGGCAGAGAAAGGAGACATAGAATCCAAAGTAGGCTGCAGGCTTAGAGCTGTCAGAACAGAGCCCAATGCGGTGCTCAAACTCAGGAACTGTGAGATCGTGACCTGAGTTGAACTCGAATGATTAACCAACTGAGCCACCCACATGCCCCTAAGATATTTTTTTTTTTAATTTTTAATGTTTTATTTATTTCTGAGAGAGAGAGAGAGAGAGAAGGAGCAGGGGCGGGTCAGAGAGAGAGGGAGACACAGCATCTGAAGCAGGCTTCAGGCTCTGAGCTGTTAGCACAGAGCCCGATGCGGGGCTCGAGCCCACAAACCGTGAGATCATGACCTGAGTTGAAGTCGGACGCTTAACCGACTGAGCCACCCAGGCACCCCAAAAAAATCTTACCATCAATCATAAAAAAAGAACCACCAAAACTACTACGAAGGAAGGAATAAAACCGTAGAGAAAGTTTTATCCATGGCTAGAAGTAGACGTGTACAACAATGTTCATTGTTGCATTGTTGGTAAACAGAAAACCCCAATGTAAAGAGTGGGGGATGAATAAATTGTGATATATTCCTCTAATCAGATATTTATCAGTGAAAATGAATATACTGATGTTACAATAGGACATAATATGGATGAATGAATGATGAAACCATACTGGAGGATGAAAAAAGCAAGTTTCAGAATTCTGACCACCTTTTCATGAAGCTAAAAAATAGCAAACCAAAATAACACATTAGGGACAGGTATGTAAGTGACCAACCATCTTAAAATAAATCTTATGGGAATGAAAATCTCACAGTTGGTTAGTAGTGGTTACCTCTAGTGGAGTAGGACAGGGAAATATGGCCTGAATTCAGCAGTACTGGCAGTTTTGTGATTCTTAAATGGATTCATGGATTTTTTTAATGTTTTTTTTTTTAATTTATTTTTGATTCAGAGAGAGACAGCATGAGTGGGGAGGGGCAGAGAGAGGGAAACACAGAATCTAAAACAGGCTCCAGGCTCTGAGCTAGCTGTCAGCACAGAGCCTGATGCAGGTCTTGAACCCACAAACTGCGAGATCATGACCTGAGCTGAAGTCGGACGCTTAACCAACTGAGCCACCCAGGCACCCTGGATTCATGGAATTTTTAAGTTATTTTCCTGCTTTAAGATAGATATATCTGTTACATAATTTGTTTTTACTATAGATCAAATATTATATAATAAAATACTTGGGAATACTAAAACGAATGTATGACAAGTATTACCTCTGGGGAGAATTTCAAAAGGTTAAAAGAAATTCAGGTTAAAAGAAGTTTACAATGTTTTGCTATGTTCAAAATTTTAAGTGTATGTATACTTAAGTGCTAATGCACTATCACAGCAGTTTTGAAATTCATGTAAGAGTTGTAAAATGTACAGAATAAATGCATAATTTACACATATTTAATATATAGGTATATATTCATTACAAATTTTAGAAAATTATACATCAAACTATGAATAGTGTTTGTTTCTGGAGCAATAGTTCTCAAGGGTAAGGATACAGGTTTTTTTTGTCTCAGGGGACATTTGGCAATGCCTGGAGACTTTCTTTGTTTTCATGTTTGAGAGAGTGCCACCAAATTAGGAATCATTAGCAAAAAATATTTCTTTAAACTGTGTATGAAAATTTAAAACATATTGCTAAGTAATTTGTGAGTTAAAAACATTGCTGATAAACCTGTAAAAGAAGTTTAATCTCACTTGTAATTAAGGGATTTTAACAAATCACATACTATTTCATATTCAACATACTGACAAAATTTAAAGCATGAAGACAGCAAATGCTCTTAAGATTGTGGAAAAATAAAAGGGCTTATGTACCAGTGATGTGTGTAAATTGCTACAACCAGTTTGAGAGTAATTTTACAATATCTAGTAAAGTTGTCTACACACACACACACTATATATATATATATGACTTAGCATTTCCTCTTCTAGGGATATACTGCAGAGAAATTTTCACATATCCATAAAAGGAGATATGTATAACATTTTGTAATAAAAGATAAATAGGAGTAATGATAAAAGTCCATCAATCAGAGAATGTATAATTTATATTCATACAGTGGGGTACCATTTAAAGTTAAGTGAACTATTTTCACAGATAACAATATCGAGCAATTATGAATTCATAACATTAAAGTAAAAACAAAAATAATTTGTAAGTTTATCCATTTGTATTATACTACTGATGTAAAATTTTAAGTGCAGAAGAATACATAACATTAGGGAATACATATAATAATGGTATCAAATCATGCAAAGGAAGGATACACCAACCTTAGGATAGTGGTTCCTGCTGAGGAAAAATGGAGACAGCTTTCAACCAAGTCTATAGTTTTTATATCTTAAAATATATACATAAATATCAATGAGTATTTGAATACATGGATAGTCTTTGTCTTACTCTCTTACACTCTCTCTTACACTCTCTTACACTCTGGTGTATGTGTGTGTGTGTGTGTGTGTGTGTGTGTGTGTGTGTGTGTGTGTGTGTGTGTGTGTGTGTTTGGAATATTTTTATAATTGAAGGAAAAGAACATCAAAAGTTAAGAGCCAAGGGTGCCTAGGTACTAGGTAGCTCAGTCGGTTGAGTGTCAACTTCGACTCAGGTCATGATCTCATGGTTCCTGAGTTTGAGGACCCCAGGGTTGGGTTCTGGTTGGGCTCTGTGCTGACAGCTCAGAGCCTGGAGCCTGCTTCAGATTCTGTGTCTGCCTCTCTCTCTGCCCCTCCTCCACTTGCTTTCTATCTCTCAAAAATGAATAAACATTTAAAAAGTTTTTAAAAATGTTAAGAACCAGTATCCCATGTTATGCAAGGCAAATACTTAATGACTGTGCACACAGAGGAGGCAGAGGATGCTTAGCTAAGCTCTAAAATCACTTTTTAATGAATTTTCCCCAATATTCTTCCTTTCTCCTATCTCCTCTCACTGTGCCCACCCACTTATACATTAACCAGTTTATTTTTGCCATAGTATATCCTGTACACACTCCTATTAAATTTCATATTGTACTAATTGCATCTATTCACATGTTATTCTCACCCTAGAAACCATAGCTCTTTTAGGGTAGCAACTAGATCTTCTTCGTGTGCCCCTTTGCCTAGTGTAGTGCCTGACAATTATAGTAAGCATTGAATAAATATTTGGTAAATAAACTGATGAATGGCTAATCAGATTTTGAAGCATGGAGAAATTTATAAGGAATAACTAGGAATATTAACCTTTTCCTACTTTTTTGTCTTAATACGATTGACACAAAATACATTCTTGCCTGAATCCAATAAGGGCATCCAGTCAGGCTCTATGCATTAGTTAAGAGTAGGTTTTGCTATATATAACTGGAGAACCTAAAATAACAATGATATCATTTAGAAATTTATTTCTTTCACACCAAAAAGAAGCCTTAAAGAAGGTGATGCAGGGCTGGGATGGAAGTTCTACAGTGTCAGAGACCCATGCTCCAACTGTCTTTCTGCTCCACCATCTTTATTGAAGTGGCTTATGAACCAAGATGATTACTTGCGTTCCAGCATTCTTTCCATGCTCCCTCCCTCCCTTCCTTCCTTTCATCTTTTTTCTCTTATAATTAAGTCCAAAGAAGGAAGGGAAAAAGACATGAACAGCCTTCATCTACTTTTGAAAGCCTTCCCAGAAGTATTCCACAATACTTCACCTTGTATATCCTTGGCCAGTACATAGTCCCATGGCTTCATCAAACCCTAAAGTGGGCAGGGAAATATCTTTTAGCAGGATTGAAGTATTACTAGCTAAAACTTGTGGTTAAAGAACAAGACAAGAATGAATATTGGAATACAACAAGCAGTCTATGAATATTTAATCTGCTATGGGTACTAAAAGAAGGTAGAGAAAAGAGAAAAGAAAAGAAAATGCAGAGAGAGGTAGGTTCTAGAGAAAGCTTTCTACTTTACTATTTGTGTAAGCCTGTCCATAAATAAGCCAAAATTAGAATAATTTGTACTTAATCCAATTCCTATCAACCTTAATTTTGTTCTCAAGTATATTAACAAAATATCCATGTTTATAGTACTACTTTTAGAAATTAATGTTCAATCTGATTTAATAGAATTTCCCTGCTATTTTTCTTCTGAACCATACCACATATTTTAAACTAAGAAATTGAGTTTTGGTTGTAGGCCTTTGCTTATAAAAAATTTGGCATCAGCCAAAGTGCTAGTCTTGCAAAAAAATAAATAAATAAATAAAAGCCCCACAAAAAACTCAGGTTGTGGTGGAATGAGGAAGCTAATATTTTATAGAAAATTAATCCATAAATAGTCAACAGACTCTCTGGGCATGTAATTCTGGTCATTGTTCCTGATATTGATTTTTTTTCCCCACTGGGTTGTAAAATAAAGTTGTAATGAAAAGTTTTATCCTTTGGAGATTTGAAAAGTTGCTTCACTTGAGTCCTTTTCCTTCCAGGCTCTAGATTATCTTGGTATTCAGCCCACAAAAGAACAACGCCAAGCTCTGAGACAGCAAGTGCAAGTAGACCCAAAGGGGACCGTGTCTTTTGGAGGTAATATTAGGTTTACCATGTTGTGTCATCATAGAAACTTGGTGGCAGAGTTATGGTAACCTGTTTTAATAAGGAACGCATGCTTTTTTAGAAGGAAAAGGAGAAAAATAAGACCAGATCTATTTCAGGTTCCTTAATCAGTATCCTAAAATGTCGGATACAAATACTGGCCTGGCTGGGTCAGCAGAAAGGGGACTTTCCTAGAATCTTCCAGCTCTAAAATAATCATCATCCTATCATACCTTTTTTGTTTTTTATTTATTGTATAAACATTGCTTTAGTAATAATAAAAGAAACAATGTGAAATATAGAAGTCCTAACTCTACCACTATGAATTCCCATACTTTCTTCCAGCTAATATGACAATAAATATTTTTATGATGCTGTATAATTATTCTTATTCAAGTTAGCATAAAGTGGACATACTTAGTTGATGTACTATAATATTAAGTCTTTCCATTTCTGGGATTTTAATAGTCTCTCAGTAGCTGATATTACAGGTAATTCTATATTTAACATCAGAGTTTTTTTCCTACTTATGATAAATTCCCACAAGTGGTTTAGACTTTTGATACACATTTATAAGTTGTTTTTAAGAGATATTTTACAAATGAATTTGTTCTGCCCCTAGTAATGTCTGAATTTAACAGTTTTTTGTATCCTTGACAGCATTCAGTAATTTTTTTCTTATACAGTAGATGCAATATTGTATATATTATTTTTAAAGCATCTGTATTGCTAAAAAAGAATTCACTTTTTGGTTTCAAAGTGATAAAAAATATGTGTTTCCTTCCCTCTTCTTTTGAAAGTCAGCCCAAATAATGAAGAGAACAGAAGGAAAAATTGCATGTATAACTAAAACCACAATAAATAAGGACAGAACATGGACGAGGAAAGTAAATGAATTGGTAAATAGAGACAACAAAGCCCAAGTGTCTGAAGAGATGAGGGAACCACAGTGAGGAACAAGCTGATTTATTGCTGCAAAGAATTAGGAATTGAAAGTATCAGGTACTTCTGAAGGGTAGGTATAGGCAGTCCATTTCAAATAGGATTGTTAGAAATCCGTGTAAGGAGTATTTATCTATGCTATCACCTGCCACCTCTCAAGCAGCCCAGGCCTTAGCACTGCCTTATACGTGCTGAGGAAAAGAAGTATATTTTCTTCAGAAATTAAACCAGAGAGATTCTGAACCTATAGCTGCCAGCAGTCAGGGAATTTAGAGGAATGTATGTTGAGTTATCACTCATAACACATACCCGGATTGCTTGGTGAGCTTTGCAACCATGTTTATGGCCAAGAGATCGTAGGATTCTATGTGAAGGAGCTGCCCCAAGGTGTCAGTTGGCCATCTGATTGCTCTGTGGTAAAAACCAGCCAGTTCACAAGGCAAGTTATACATACAGAATTTCTAATGAGTGTTTTGGCGGTGTTTCTTCTTGAATACGCACCAGACACTTGGAGAAATTCTCTGACCTAAAATATAAAAGCCCCAAACTGTCTGACAAAGAGAAAAACAGGAACCCTGAAAAACAAGGAATAGTGCAAAAGCAGGAGAGAACTTCAGACAAACCACAGTGAACATCTTTGAAAGGGTAAACAAAGATAGGTCATCCATGACGTAAAGAGGAGGATATTGTAGACTAGGAACAATGGGAAAATATGAAAAGGATCCTTGGAAATTAAAAATGTAATAGCTAAAATTTAAAAATTTGAGGATGAATGAGCACACCCATGTCTGAAGAAGCTTACGGTTTGCTAGCCAGCATCAGGCAGACATGGAGTTATACCTTCATTTGAATCCTGCTCTGCTATTTATCTGCCACGTGGTTTTGGGGAGTTTCGCAGTTAAGTTGCCTTAGCCGCGGTGTGCAGAATGAAGAGGATAGGAGGCCTATCTCAGAAAATCATTGGGAGGATAAAATAGCAAATCACTGTGCCTAGCACAAGAAGGCTGTTCCGTAAACATTAGCTCCTGCAATTACTATTTTTGTTAAATCTCCAGTTCCAGCTAAAAACTCTAAGTCACAATATCATCATATGTTTCGGAGAAAGTTCTTATTCATGATGAAAGAGTTGGAGAAAATAGATGTACCTACGATATGTGTGTGCTTTATTGTTACCTTAACTGATTTATTAACCTCACCAAAGTTAACTCAAGTAAGTTAAAAACTGGCTTTTCCCTCACCTGCTTTTTATTTGGGCTTATATTTGTCACTTCAATTAATACCACGTAAAGGTAATTCATTGAAGTAAATTCAATTTGAAACATTAGTTTTAATGCATAGCTTCAACTTCGTTTAGAAAAAGGTAAAGATATAGTTAGAGGAGGTTAAGTGTTGTGTTCCTACTAAAATGTGTTCCATTTCAGATTTTGTCCAGGTTGCCAGAAACTTGTTTTCCTTGCAGCTGGATGAAGTAAATGTTGGTGCATGTGATATTTCCAACATACTCGATTCGCAGGTAGAATGCACACTATAGAATTATCTTGATAAATCTTGATTGTACTTGGATCATAAGTCTTGAATGTTGCATGTCATATATGTAGCCTTTTTTCATTTTTCACTTTAAAAATTATGTAAATAATATATGCTTCTTCATAAACATATATAATATAGATTAATGTAAAATCACAAGTAAAATTTCATCTCAATCTCTCCCGTCCCTCCTCTCTCACTATTTCCTTATGGTACTTCCTAAACTTGCCACAGAACAGTACTCATAAGCGTATACCCTCTGAAGTTTTGCAGTCTGAACCATCTTCATGTGTCAGCCTCCAGATCAAGAAGCACAACATTAAGGAAATACATTACTAGTAACCTAATGCTCTCCCATCCCCATGCTCCTTTCCTGTTTCTTCTCTTCTTCCCCATGTGCCTCCAGTCAGGGTAACTTTTTTGCCTGTTTTTGTGCTTTCTATAAAGTGGAATTGTGAAGGCTATTAACTTCACAAGCTGTTTGTTCTACAGAACTTTGACATTTATATTGTCACATTTTTTAGTCTTTTATTAACGGAGTTTTTGTGTTATTGTGTTACTCAGGAAGATCTTCCCAATTTATATATTTAATTCACTCAAGATCTATTCTTGTCTATGTGTGAGTTAGGACCCTAAATGGATAATCACTTGCCCATTTTCCACCATCATTTATTTGATAACTGTCCTTCTCCAATTTTGCTATTTTTTTAAATTTTTATTTATTTTTGAGGGACAGAGAGAGACAGAGTATGAGCAGGGGAGGGTTAGAGAGAGAGGGAGACTGAACGTGAAGCAGGCTCCAGGCTCTGAGCTGTCAGCACAGAGCCCAGTGCAGAGCCCAATGCCGGGCTCAAACTCATGAACCACAAGATCATGACCTGAGCCAAAGTCAGACTCAACCAACTAAGCCACTCAGGTGCCCGTAATTTGTTTTCTTTTTTAGTGTTTGTTTATTTTAAGAGAGAGAGAGCACATGTGCACAGAAGAGGGGCACAAAGAAAGGGAGAGAGAGAATCCCAAGCAGATTTACGCTGTTAGTGCAGAGCCCATTGCGGGGCTTGATCCTGCGAACTGTGAGATCATGACCTGAGCTGAAATCAAGAGTGAGATGCTCAGGTGCCCATGCCACTAATCTGAAATACAAACTTTATCCTAGACTAAATCTCTGTCTAGATACACAAATCTGTTTCTAGACCTACCACTCTGTTCCACTGATCTGTTCCTTTCTGCCAACACATTATTATTTTAATTATTCTAGCTGTATATTTCTAGATATTTCTAGGTTCGTTGTTATCTAGTAGGCTGAGTCCTTAATACATACTTTTTTAACCTCTTGGTTTTAATCTTCTGGATGATCTTTGGAATCATTTTTGCTGTGGTAATCAAAATTGAACTGGGACGTTTTAAAATTAGAATTGCATTGGATTTAGAGAGTGGCTCAGGAGAGCTGAATGTCGTTTATTTCTCTATTCTTTCTTGGTATTTTGGAAAGAGAAAATTATGTCTTGCTTCATGTGTGTCTTAAATATTTCTTGTATGTCTAAATAGATATGCTCTAGCTTTTGTTGCTATTAGAAATGGGATTTTTGTAACCATTATATTTTCTAATTGATGATTAATAAAGATAGTAGTTTTTTTTAAGAATTTTATTTTTAAAGTACATCTACACCCAACTTAGGGCTTGAACTCACAACCCCAAGATCATGAGTCACATGCTTCAATGACTGAGACAACATGCCCCAAGATAACAATTTTGGAATGGTTATTTTGTGTGATGCCACTTTATTTAACTCTCTTATTCTAGTTGTTTTTCATTTGTCTTGGGTTTTCTAAATAGGCATCTTAAATTAACTACATTTTTGTTTCTTCCACAAAATTTTACTTTTTTCTAAATCCCATTGGAACAGGAGCTATAAAAGTGAGCAAGAAACAAATTTTCATGATATTTGAGCCATTTTACAGTTTTAATTTTTAAAAAGAAGCTAGCACTATTTTATTTAATAAATAAGAGTTATATTTTATATCTACTTAATCATAAATTATTTTAAATTATAAAACTTATAAATAAGATTTATGCCATTTCTATATTTCTACAACAGTTTATTTTTTTAATTTTTGAATTTCATTTTATTTTAGAATGAGAGAGAACATGAGTGAGGAAGAAGGGAGAGGGCCTGAGGGAGAGGAAGAGACAATATTTAGCAGGCTTCATGCCCAACATGGGGCTTGATCCCACAACCCTGGGATCATGACCTGCACTGAAATCAAGAGTTGGAAACTCAACCAACTGAGTCATATAGGCCTTCCTTTTTAAAATTTTTTAAATTTATTTATAGCAGTTTAAATAATAGAAACTTTATCTGTTCCTTTAAGGTTCGAAAATGTTTCATAGGCCAGATGAATCTGGGTCATTTTTGGGAGGGAAAGCATTCCTATTTTTTAATGCCTTCTGAGGTTATTTTATTCAAGTTTTTGTCCTTTTCTGGAATAATTCTGTTAATGGACATCTTCATAGAAGATTTTTCATTTCATCAAGATAATAAAATTTGTTAAAAAAAATAACTTGGAATTTTTTTTTTTTAATTTTTATTTATTTCTAGGAGAGAGAGAGACACAGCGTGAGCAGGGGAGGGCCAGAGAGTGAGGGAGCCACAGACTGAAACAGGCTCCAGGCTCTGAGCTGGCAGTCAGCACAGTGCCCGACGCAGGGCTCGAACCACGAACCAAGAGACCATGACCTGAGCGAAAGTTGGACGCTTAACCGACTAAGCCACCCAGGCGCCCCCTTGGAATTTTATTTTTAATATATTTTAACAGTACTGCTCTTTATCTCATAGATACACTACACAATTTTTACAAAGTCATCACACCCACCAGTTTCTATAGATCATATTTTAATGATCATTTAGTATAATATTTCCACTGTGGTTGCTTCTTATTTTGAACTATTTTAGACATTTTCTAATGCTATAGTTCCCTTCCAGTTGCTGACTTCTAGAGTACTTCACTGAAGTTAGAAACACATTCTCTGCAGTATTAATCCTTACAGCAGAAGTTAGAAATTCATTCTCTAAGGTATTAATCCTTTGGACATATATCCAGCATATAGTCAATTTTATAAAATATTTATTTTGAGGGGCGCCTGGATGGCTCATTCGGTTAAGCATCTGACCTTTGATTTCAGCTCGGGTCCTGATCTCATGGTTTTTGGGATTGAGCCCCATGTAGTGCTCTGCACTGACAGCGCAGGGCCTGCTTGGGATTCTCTCCCTCTTTCTCTGCCTCTCTCTTCAAAATAAATAAAATTTCAAAAATTAAAAAAAATTTCTTTTGAAAAGTATATATATTTTGCACTTAAGTGAATATAATGCTCCCTGTGTATCAGTTAGGTCAAAGTTATTAAATCATGTAGTTCAATCAAATTTTCTATTTTCTTCTTTTTTTTCAAATTTTCTGTTTTCTTACTTATTTCTTGTCTTCTTTTATTATCAGTTATTGAGCAAGAGGCATTTTAAAATTTCCCCAACTTAGTTCTGCCAATTTTTGCTTTCTGTATCATAGGCTGTCTTATTAGGTATATATAATTTTAAAGTCCTTACATCCTAAGAGGATATAGAATCTCTTCACGTCTAGACTGTTTCCTCCTTTAAAATCAACTTAATCTGGGACACCTGGGTGGCTCATTCAGTTGAGCATCCCACTTCTGCTCAGGTCATGATCTAATGGTTCATGGGTTCAAGCCCCACATTGGGCTCTGTGCTGACAGCCTAGAGCCTGGAGCCTGCTTCAGATTCTTTGCCTCTCTCTTACTCTGCCCACCCCTCCCCCACTCATGCTCTGTCTCTGTCTCTCAAAAATAAACATTAAAAAAATTTTTTTTAATCAACTTAATCAAACCATGAAGCTACACCACTTTTAATTTTAGTTGGTGTTTGGTTTGGTTTCCAATGACTATAAATTTTCTCTCTCTCTTTCTGTCTAGTTATTTATTTTGAGAGAGAGAGAGAGAACCTGTGAGCAGGAGAGAAGCAGAGAGAGAGAAACCCAAGCAGGCTCTGCACTGTTGGCACAGAGCTCGAAGCAGGGCTCAGTCTCACAAACCATGAGATCATGACCTGAACTGAGCTTAAGAGCTGAATGCTTAACTGACTCATCCACCCAGGTGCCCCAACTATAAATTTTCTCTTTTTTAAAGAAAACTGTTATATCACCCTTTAAATGTGTTTAATGGAATCTAAATACATAATCATCTATTTAAAAGAAAATTTATGGGGTGCCTGGCTGGCTTAGTAGGTAGTGTATCTGTCTCATGATCCCAATGGTCACGAGTTCAAGCCCCATGTTGGGCATGGAGCCTACTTTAAAGGAAGGAAGGAAGGAAATTAAATTTTAGAAATTCATCTATAAATTCTTGAAAAAGTTTGTTAATGCTTATAAATAAGACCATGAGATCAGGACCTAAACATTAAATAAATAGGACCATGAGATCAGGACTTAAGCATTTAAAAAAATTTCTAGCATTTTGAGAGAGAGAGGCAGAGAGAGGGGGAAACACAGAATCCAAAGCAGGCTCAAGATCTGAGCTGTCAGCACAGAGCATGACTCAGGGCTTGAACCCACAAACTGCAAGATCACGACTGGAGCTGAAGTCAAATGCTTAACTGAATGAGCCACCAGATGCCCCATACGAAAATTCTTATTCTCAGAAATATATCGGGGTGCCTGGGTGGCTCAGTCAGATAAGCGTCTGACTTCAGCTCAGATCACGATCTCACAGTGTGTGAGTACAAGCCCAACATGGGGCTCTGTGCTGATAGCCCAGAGCTCAGAGCTGGGAGCCTGGAACATGTTTCAGATTCTGTGTCTCCCTCTTTCTCTGCCCCTCCCCTGCTCACACTCTGTCTCTTTCTCAAAAATAAACATTAAAAAAAAAAAATTTACCATCTTTCCTTTTTCTCTGCTAACTCTTATTTTTATTCCATATTACCCTAGAATGTTACTTATATATTATAATTTTAATTTCAAGAATATATTATAATTTCAATACACTAGACTTAAATGTCTGTCATTGATCATCCGATCATTTTATTGCAAAAAATTTGGATAATTAAAATGTATTTGTTTTAAGTCACTGTGTTCATAAGCTCTGACATATTAAAATTTTCTTCTGAATTGAGTAGTAATTATACTTATTGGTACACAATTAAAAATATAGATATATCAATTTTGCTTAATTATTTCTATAAAAGTAATTTTTAAAATACACATTCATATTTCAGTGGCTGGATTATTTGCAGTCCAGGTCTGTCATTTATAAGAATTCCATATTTGCATGGGCAATTTTTGATTCTTCAATGCTGGTGTACTTTACTTCTTAGGTATTGATATCTGATAACATATTTGCCCACTTTGTTCTTCTTTTTAAATATTACTTTGGCTAATCTTTTCTCTTATCTTTTCCAAGCAAGTTGTAGCAAAAATTTTACTGTCTTGAATTTCTAGGTTATTTTGGGGAAGAAACAGCATCTTTATAAATTTAAATAATCCTATCTGTGAACATGTGTTGACTTATTTATTTATATCTTCTTGAATGGCAAATAATAATTTGATTTATTTTTTCCAATACAAGCTTTATTAATCTTTTGTCAGGTTTACTTCTAGTTACTTTTCACTTTTTTGCCGTTATAATAAATGGTGTCTTTTTGTTTTTAAGAGTTCATTTTTTTTAGACAGTTTTAGGTTTACTGCAAAATTGAGGGGAAGGTTCAGATATGTCCCACATGCCTTCTGCCTCAACTCATACATAGCCTCTGCCATTAAACCATCCCCCCCAGAGTGGAGTGGTATATTTGTTATAATTGGTGAACCAACATCATAATCTCCTAAATTCCAGTTTACATTATGGTTCACTCTGGGTCCTGTACAGTCTGTGTGAGTTTGGACAAATGTATAAGTGTGAATTTGGACATGTATCCATCATTATGGTATCATATAGAGTATGGTATCATATAGAGTATTTTTACTGCTCTGATTTTTACCAATGTGCTCTGCCTGTTCACCTCTCCACACAGCCCCTACCCTCACCCTTTGCGATCACTGATCTTACTATCTTCATAGTTTTGCCCTTTCTATAATGTCATATAGTTGGCATCATACAGTATGTAGCCTTTTCGGACTGGCTTCTTTCACTTAGTAATATGCATTTCAGGTTCCTCCATATCTTTTCATGTCTTTTTAGTGCTGACTAACATTCCGTTATCTGAATGTACTGTAGTTTACTTATCCATTTACCTTTTGAAAGGATATCTTAGTTGCTTCCAAGTTTTGGCAATTGTGAATAAAGCTACTATAAACATCCATTTGCAGGTTTTTGTGTGAACATAAGTTTTCAGCTCCTTTGGGTAATTACCAAGGAGTGCAATTGCTGGATCATATGGTAAGAGGATGTTTGATTTTATAAGAAACCATCAAATTGTCTTCCAAAGTGGCAGTACCATTTTGCAGTCACAACAGCAAAACACGGAGTTATAACACTGAATAACAGAGTTCCTAACACTGAGAATGAGAGTTCCCAGGTTCTAGTTGTTTGGAAACTTTCAGGAAATCAGCCAGTCTCCTGGAGTTGAGGCACTGATTTATCAGAACTGATTTGGTAGCATTTAAGGTAGGAAAGCTAAAGCTGGAAGAGCACTGTTTTTCTTCGATCATTTCAGGTGTTATGTATTTTCCTACCTGATATTGACAACCAAGCATTGTTTTCTTACTGCCTAACAGTTCTCAGAGCTACTGCCCCCACTACTGATGAGGAAAGGCAAAGGTGGTCAGGCGGCTTACAATAGAAGAGAAGCAGGGAATTCAGAGTACTTTCAGTGAGCGTGCAAAGCTTGCTTAGCAACTGCAAAGAAATACTGGCACTCCACATTAGTAATTTACTTCCTTTCTAGCCAATATGATTTTAGGGCAGATAAGAGTGTATTTAGTATGTGATACTTTGATGACAAAAGCAAGGTGCTGATGGTAATTGTGCAAGGTCTTCTGCATGCTAGTAATTTCCTGTTTGTGGCTTCAGATCAAAATGTTGTGCAATTGTCATTATATCAGTTTATAAGATTTCCTTTGTTGTGTTCTGCTTGTCAACATGTAGCAGATATCCCCATAAAATGTTGGCTCTCTTTTCCACTTGAATCTGTAATAAAAATACCTTTTACTTCACCACACTCACATATATAACCGAAACAAAAGCCTTGAAGCATTACTTACTTTTTCTACATTATTGCATTCTTATTTAATGTTCAGTTCTATTTCATTAATATCTGGACTTAAAATTCACTAGTGAGTCACATACCAGGGTTTTAAAAATACTATAAAATTCACTGCTTGTCAAGTTGCTCATCAGAAACAAATAAAAAATATCATTATTTTGTAGTATTATTCCCAAAATTTTTGTTTTGTTAAAAAAACCAAACACCGTAGTGTCTCATCTGAAGTATCAATTGATCTGTGGTTGAGGATAGTGACATTCTGTGAAGGTGGGGAAATTCCGCTATGGTTACCCCTTAACCATCTTGTCACAAACAACAGAGTCAGATTTTATAATCTGCCTGTTAGAAATGGTTGATTTTTTAAACTTGTGTTTCCTTTTTTTTTTTTTTTGGTTTGTCTTTTCCTACTTTATTTTTTTAGAAATATTTTTGCTGAAGCATAATGAATACCCTGTAAAGTACAAAAATCTCAAGTGTACAACTTGATGAATTTCTGTTAGTGTCTCTTGTAATCACCACTGAAGGGCTCCAATGTCCCAACTTTGTCTCAGTTGGGCCACTCCCACCTTTACAATGGAATCGATGTTCTTACTTATATCAGCATAGATTGCTTTTGCCTGTTCCTAAACTTCATAGTAAATAGAATCACACAATATGTACTCTGTTGTAATCAGCTCATCATTTCATCTGCGTCTGATAAGATTTCTTGAGATGCCATGCTTCAATAAGGAAGAATAGCTAAGTCAGTCTAAGTCAGTCCTACTTTTGTTTCGTTGACAAAAAAACTTACGATTTTGGAGTAATATGGCATTTATAACTAAAAATGTAATTATCTTACTGTGACTCTAGTCATCATTGCTATATTAAAAAATTCACACAGTGCTACACCTGCTGCTGGCATAAGGTTACACACAGAAAAGCAAGGTTGGAACCTACATTTAACAGAACTCTAAATTTAGCAACAGCAGACTATAGTCTATCACAATATGATGGGTTTACCATACATTTACAGAACACTGTATGTTCCCTAATGAAGACTTTTCACAATTTGGTTTCTTGCTAAATCAATTTAGTGGATTGCACCCCTATTTTAACAAGTGAGAGAATACAATGGAAAATATCAAAGTAAATTTTATATAAGAGTGAGTAATGTTTCACTTATACTGGGGTCGTGATACAAAAGGTATGTCTCACTATGTGTAAACAGTATGTACTTTATAGCCACTTCATTATATCTCATCTGTAAAGCATTACATATATATTGAACAACTAGAGTGTAGATGGCATTGTATTCGCTGCTCCAGCATGTTATTAAAGTGAGATAAACTTAAGCCTGTCCCTCAAGGAATTTAGAGTATTGTGCAAGGAAAGTCTTAAGCCTGTCCCTCAAGGAATTTAGAGTATTGTGCAAGGAAAGTCATGTACGTAAATAATTAGATTTTTAAAAAGCTCTAGCACTACATGGTAAGACCATAGTAATGATAGAGCTTAGAATATTCAGAGAAGATTCCTAACAGAGTTGGCATTTGAGTGTGTTTTAAATGATATATAGGGTTTTATCTCCTTAAGAGGTGAACAGAAAGTGATAAAAGAATTAGCATGAATAAATATACATATATAACGTGATGATACACAGAGAGTAATCTACTTTTTTTTGAAAGTTTATTTATTTACTTTTGAGAGAGAAAAAGAGAGTGCAAGCTGGGGAGGGTTAAGAGAGAAAGAAAGAATCCCAAGCAGACTCTTCAGGGTCAGCACGGAGCCCAATGTGATGAGCCAACATCAAGAGTCAGACGCTTAACCGACTAAGCCATCCATGCATCTTTTTTAAAAAGTAGATTACTTATCTGTTTAAAAATAAGCAGGTACATGCAGATCAGTGAAGGAAGGTAAGCCTAAAAATGTAAATATTATACTTAGAAGTTTGTACTTTATTCATAGTCAGTGAGGAGCCATTAGGGAGAATAATGATATGATCAAAATTGACAGTTTAGAAATAATAATCTTATAGTAGTATTGGTTATCTTGGAAGGGAATGAAACTGGTAGGTAACCTAGATAGGGCACAAAGAGTCCAAATATAGAAAATTAAGAACTAAACATTGAAGGTGAAGAAAATGGGAAAGAATGGAGAGACAGATATACGATAATTTACCAACAACAGGTATATCATCATTAAGACTTGAATTTTAGTGTAAGAAACAAGGAAGAATGAATTAAAGATAACTGCAGAGTTTTGATTAGGATGATGAATAGTAGGGTAGTGCTGTTGATAGAAATAGGAAAATAAGAAAAGTAGAGAAGATGATAGTTGGATTTTAGAGAGTAAGTTCAATATACTGACAGGTATAAGTGACCAAAAGGTCACTGGAAATAAGGAAACTAGACACAGAGAGGGATTTGGGAATGATTTGTAGGGTGATAGTTGAAGTGATCACTCAGGGAGAGCTTGTAGAAAAGGGAGAAAGGGACAAACTTTGCAGAATCTCCCTCCTCTCCCATTTAAGGAGTGGAAATGAAATTAAGTTATTAGAAACACCCTAAATATTCTGAAGGGTAGGTAAGATAGTGAGGTATCAAAAGCCTAGGGAAGAGAAAGTTTCAAGGACAAATGGCTTAAACAATGTTACATGAAACAAAGGAGGTTAAGAAACTTGATGGGGGGGGGTGTTTATTTTGCCAAATACTAGGTTTATTGGTGACATTGAACATAAATTATGTTCAAAATATGGGGATGGGAGGAAATGTAAACCAGATTATAAGAAGTAAAGGAGTGAGGCGCCTGGGTGGCTCAGTGGTAAGTGTCACACTTCAACTCAGGTCATGATCTCAGGGTTTGTGAATTCAAGTCCAGCATCGTACTCTCTGCTGTCAGCTCTCTGTAGACCCTGCCTCTGATCCTCTGTGTCCCTTTCTCTCTGCCCCTTCCCTGCCCTTGCTTGCTTTCTCTCAAAAATAAAAATAAAAAAATTAATTACAAAAAGAAGCAAAGGAGTGAGCAAGAGAAAGGAAGGAGAAAATTAGGGAATATAAGAAATTTGAAGGAGAAGAGGTAATTGACTGTGTTTCTAGTGGAAGGCGTTATCAATAAAATTGACCTGAAACAGACATTGTTCTGTTGAAGATGAACTGAGTTTTTGAACAAGGCCAGTGAAATAGTGGCTATCTAGAATAGAGTGGAAATGATTTACAGTGCAATCTACCAGGTGTTTCAAAGGTCAGAGGGCTTGAGGGTCACAAATGATACTGTGAGAACCAGACAGGAAAGGAATGGAGGAAAGGAAGGCTAAAACCCAAGAATTGGAAGCAAATTAGAAAACAGTTACATGTCTTGGGGCACTTGAGGGGGTCTCAGTCAGTTAAGCTTCCGGCTTCGGCTCAGGTCATAATCTCACAGCTTCATGAGTTCGAGCCCTGCATTGGGCTCTGTGTGCTGACAGCCTGCATTGGGCTCTGTGTGCTGTGTGTGTTCAAAGGTCAGAGGGCATGAGGGTCACAAAAGTTACTGTGAGAACCAGACAGGAAAGGAATGGAGGAAAGGAAGGCTAAAACCCAAGAACTGGAAGCAAATTAGAAAACAATTACATGTCTTGGGGCACTTGGGGGGTCTCAGTCAGTTAAGCTTCCGACTTTGGCTCAGGTCATAATCTCACAGTTCATGAGTTCGAGCCCTGCATTGGGCTCTGTGTGCTGACAGCTCAGAGCCTGGAACTTGTTTCAGATTCTGTGTCTCCCTCTTTTTCTTCCCCTACCCCACACGTGCTGACTCTCGTTCTCTTTCTCAAAAATAAACATTAAAAAAAAGAAGGAAAACAGTTATCTGTCTGGAATCATTTCAAGTTAAATAGCAACAGTTCATTTCATCTGTTGCTTGCTCAGTTGAAGATATGCAAACTCTTAACACCTGACTGAGCACAAAGAGGCTTTTCAAAGAATTTACAGGTAACATCCATGGCCAGTTCTCTGGCTGTAAGTTTTCACTGCTTAGCCTAAAATAGCAATAGGATTATAATATGTTTTTGTTTTGTTTTTAAGTCATGGTTTGTTCTGTGACTATTCAGTCTAGCATTTTGCCTCCTAAAATGTTACCATGGGCTCTTTTATGTGTGATTTGCCTCCATGTTTTAAGCTCGCAAGTTTATAACCGTATCCCTAAAACCTCAGTCTATAATTTCTATTAATAAACTGATATCGTTGTGTTATTTAGATTCTTATTTAAGCTTTGAATTCCATTTATTTCCTATCTTAGATAACGTTCAAGATACAATAGGCTTATCTGAATGTTGAGTAACGGTGTTTCCCAGAACACTTAGTGCTTTGCAGACATTAGTCTACTGAGACGCCCCAAAATAAAGGTGTGGTGGTTGGGGATATGGTAAAAAAAACTTGAGGAAATGCAGCAGCTATTAAATTTTACTTCCTCTTGGGATATTCAGAATACTCATTAGAATATTAAGGATGTTGGAAGCCCTGCAGGAAAGTTCATTTTTCCTAAATCCAACGTTTCTCTGATTTACCTGAACACAGGGTAAATCACCACCATTCAGTTTTGCTTTTGCACAAAACTAGAATGCGCTTTGGGAAATATTGTTACATTTGAATATGTATTAAAAACTATTCTAAATAGTATAAGAATGAATTCTTTGTGTGTTGAGTACTCACAAAAGAGTAGAATAACAGAGACAGATGAAGGATATGAGATGATGAAAGCAAATGTCTATATGTACCTAAAGGTAATTGTCAGGATAAAAGGAATCAGTAATGTTTAGGAAAAATATTTCTTCCCCCAAATTGAGGGATGACTTCTACTTCAGTTATTCTGGGATTTAAAATCAAACCTGAATTTCTCATATCCATTCCACCATGATTTCTGCTAGGCAGGTAGTGAAAATCACAAACTAATGTCAGACCTCTGTGAGAATCATAGAGTGACCATTATTAGCTGTGAAAGCTTAAGCAAGTTGCTTATGTTTTGAGCCCATTTCCTCATCAGTTAAGTGGAGACGACATTATAGGAAGGATATAATAGTGAATATATAGAATCCTTAGCAATATATCTACACACAGTAAGTTCATAGTAAATAGTGATACTATTATTTTTTATTATCTTTTGCATTTACCTCTCCTGTCTGAAGGGCCCTACCTTAAACTCATCCTTATAAGAGCAGTCATTTTCTCCACATAGTCCTTTAAATTATATCTTCTATACTTTTTTTTAAATTCTGTTATAATTAATACATATAAGATGGCTATAATTAGACTTGGATTTTAGTCTCTGATTAGATTGTCATTGTTTTTTACCTTGTAATTAACTGTCAAAGAGATGATGCTAACAGCAAGAGAAGAGAAATTGTCATCTCTGCTATTTTGTTGTTATTCACTTGTGCATGAATTATTAATATAACTTTCAATCCACAGTTTCTGTGCAGGAATCTTTTTAAGCTGCTTGGCTGTTAACATTGCATTTTGTTTAGTTAAAACAAGGCATATAATTGATTAATGAACTTTACAGGGTTTACATAAACTGTCTTGATTGATAATGTCCAGCGTTTTATTAGCTTTAGATACCATGTGCTTGGCGTGGATGTCTTTGGGGAAGAGTTTATGTCAGTAATTCAAGTGTTTTTGACATTATAAACACAGTTTTAGAATTTGGACTCTTAAGGAAAATCATATTGTTAAAATAATCATCAAGATGACAACAGGATATGTATATGTTATCATTGAGATTCATTGAGATTCTGTTATAAATAACAACAATGTAAGTTGTTAAATCAAGTTTCCCCAGGTTGCTTTACTATTCTCTTTCATCTAATCAAATGACTCCAAAGAAGCCAAATTTTGTTATTAAAATGCAAAACCTTAACGTTTCTCAAAAAGGATTTTCATGCTAGTTCTCATAATTAGCATTTAATGCATAACTTTTTTCTTGTATTTTAATGTTGACAGCATCTTCCCTGTGATTCCTTAGAGGCTGATGAAATGGAAATGCTTAAACGTGAAAGAAATGATGCCTTGGAGGAAGTGAATAAACTCAGGGTAAATCTCCATTTTCACCTCCTTACATTTTGCTTAGAAAAAAGAAAAAGAAGAAAGCTATTATTATATTTATTATAAATAAATTATCAAATATATGATGTTAATGTTTGTAATATTATAAATAATGTTAACATTATTGCAAAAACTATTAACATCAGAAAATAGATCATTTATTCAATAGGCCTTTAAAGAGTCAACTTTTTGGTTCACATTCTTATTTATATTTCACAATATTCATGTAAGATTCAGGGTAGCCAATGGATTTTGCTCACACCTTCTGATCTGGCTACTTCTCACCCCTTTTTGTTCTAATATTTGTGGCAAGGATGATAAGCCAGCAAAGATTAGATGAGTCAACGAGGCAAGCCATGACAGTTTTGGATCTTTAGATGTTCACTGGGAAATACTTTTTTCCCAATGTTCACAGGCATTCTTCAGAGACCTCTTGTTTTGGTAACATAATTTGGAATTAAGGCAATATGATTAAGAGAAGAAAATATACACGGTGTGCCCAAATACACTTTCGGATTTTAATTCATTTTATATATTTTCATTCTGTTTTTAGTAAAATATTAAATTTAAATTATATCCTAATTATTACAGAAGTACATTATATTTTCAAGTCTTCAAGAAAAGCACTGTAACTACTTGATTTATGATTAATTCACAGTAGGAATATATTTTTTTCAATGATTTTAAATTATTTTCTGAAATAAGTAAAATTCTGTTTCTTTAATTTTTATTAAAATAAAATCTTTACACCTCCCCTAATAAAAGGAAGAAATTTCTTTCCTACCTTAGTATTTAAATTTCAATCTCTAGAGGAAGCCATTGTTAAACACACCTTGTTTATCCTTTCAGAGACTTTTTTAAATTGTTTTTTTAATGTTTATTTATTTTTGAGAGAGAGAGAGACAGAGCGCAAGAGGGAGACACAGAGTCTGTCGGCACAGAACCCAATGCAGGACTCAAACCCACAAACTATGAGATCATGACCTCAGTTGAAGTTGGATGCTTAACCAACTGAGCCATGCAAGCACCCCCAGAGACTTTTTCTGTATGGCCAATTATATTTCTAAAAATAAATGTATATGGGTATTTTAACTTTTACATAAGTTTCTTCACCTACTGCACATGTTTTTTACAACTTGCTTCCTTTTTTTCTCCTCTGTTAGCCTTATATCTTCTTTTTTTTTTAAGTTTATTTATTTTGAGAGAGTGTGATCAGGGAAGGGAAGGAGGGAGGGAGAGAGAGAGAGAGAGAGAGAGAGAGAGAATCCCAAGCAGGCTCGTACTATCAGCACAGAGCCTAACACAGGGCTCCAGTACATAGACTGTAGGATCAAGTAGCCGAAATTAAGAGTCAAAGGCTTAACTGAGTGAGCCACCCCGGGACTCCTGTTAGCCTTATATTTTAGGCTACTTTTCAAGCTAATATGTGCAGATCTGCCAAATTCTCCCTAGTGGCTCTTCGGTCACCAAATGGTTCTTTCCTGGGTTTTCTCACCAGTACCTTGTAGATGAATATTTAGGCTGTTTCCAGTTTTCCACTATTAAAAATAATTCCTTCATGGGTACTTTGGTGGCTCAGTCAGTTGAACATCTGACTCTGGCTCAGGTCATGATCTTGCTGTTCAGAGTTCGAGCCCTGAGTCAGGTTCTGTGCTGACAGCTCAGAGCCTGGAGTCTGTTTCAGATTCTTTGTCTCCCTCTCTCTCTCTCTTCCCCTCCCCTCCTCATGCTCTGTCTCTCTCTTTCTCTCTCAAAAATAAACTTAAAAACAATTTTTAAAAAATAATTCCTTCATAAGTAGCTTTGTAGATGTATCTTTGAGCAGTTTCTACAATTGTAAAAGTACATATTGAATATATTTATGAAAGTCAAATTGCTTCATCGAAGGATATGGCACATAAAATTTTATACATGCTACCAAATTGCCCTTCAAAAGGCTTTACCAATTCATGTTCCTTCCAAGTGTGTATGAACATTCCATTACTAAAGGAGTATTTTATAGACTTTTTTACAACTTTGAAACCACTTCTACCTTTGTTGGTATAACAGTTAAGAGTCACAAAATGAAAAAAATACAAATTTAGTTTTAAGAATAAACTGACAATATTTCCTCATATTCTCTTTGAAAACATCTCCAGTGATGATCTTGGTAAAATAGTGTCTTACATAATTTACCTCTCTGCAGGCCAGTCTTACAGTTCATTACAATATTCAGAAGCTCTCTTTTTTCATTTTCTTAATGTTTATCATTATTAAATTTAGTGATATAATTCAGTTTTTATCTATCAGTATTAATTATTAGAATTTTAATTTAAAATGGCTTTTAGATAATGTTTAAACTTCCCAAAGTAGCTAGTCAATAAATCATGTTTCACATTTAATGCCTATAAAACATAACTGAACATATCCTAATGTGATAGGACCTGAAATCTCAGATAAAGCATATTGTGTATTTTATAATTTCCTTTCCCTGGAAACCTATGGTGAGAATCACTTGTTTGGCCATGTAAGAATGTACAAAGCAATAAGTACTTCACTGAGGTAACATTTGTACCTTCAGTACTTGGGCTTGTATTATCCACACACATACAAATGACAGAGGTTGTTAAATGCAGTTTATAGAGCGTGTAGCTGTTCTCTCATCACTTGCCATTATCCCGTGACATCTCTATCTTTCATCTCTTATTTGAGGTATAACACAAATAAAAATGAAACCAAGATAAGGTGATGCCAGTGGCTAATTTTTTTTTAATTTTATGAGAATGATTTTTAAAAGTACTGTATTCTGTATTTAACTTGAAGCCTTCCTACAAAATTTAGATTGCTACTGCTTTGCAAGGCTGAATGAAAATAGATGTATTTCCATTTACAGATGCAAAAAACTAGGGCACAGAGTGAAGGTGACTTGCTAGAGCATAAAAGCATGAGAGCCAGCAGTTTCCTGGCTCCTGGTCTGTGGCAGATTCATTAGATTGCTATATTATATTCATCTTCATATACCTTCATTTCATCTCTTGGATAAGAATGAGCTGAAATATACCAGGAAGCAGAATGCTTCTTATAAACATTGCAATGTTGCCATGAATATTTACCACTCAATTTAATCGTGAAGCAGTTTCTCTGCCCAAGTTTATAGTAAAATGGTCCTTAAATTACTCGTAGTACTTATGATTTGATCAGTAAAATGTGAATTTACTTATATTTTTAAAACACTGAATGTTTTAGGGTATGTGCTTAGGTTAATATTAAATTAAAAGATGATAATATTTAATTTGCATTCATATTCTACTTTAGTAACTATTATTTTATAGTTTGGTTACACTAGTCTTATCTTCATTTTTGTGGATAATCTTCCAAGCATGAGCTAAATCAGGAACAGAATAGTCAATCCAGTTTCATATGTCCTCGTTAGTGTAGTAAGAGACCTTTACTTCTAAGCTGTAATAATAATGCTCTTCAGTTTGGAAGCGCTTTGGTAACGATTGCTCTTGCCCAAATTTTGTTAGTATTTACACATTTCATCCTGATGGATTTATTTTGGACCTCAGAAGTTACGATTGTACAAAATGGCTATTTAAAGTAACAGGAAATGCATTTATATCACAGTTGTATTGTAAGTAACTAATTAATTTTGAATAGTGTATGTAAAGCCAGAAAAGTGACTGAGAACTGTGTTTTCATATTGTAGCGATTAGATGTTTGGAGAATTTATAATGTTGAAATAAAGCCCTAGGAATGATACTTATTGGTACTTCAAAACGTGTTATTAACTTGTGGTTTTTAAATACAGGAAAAACTATTGGAATCAGAAAGGCAAAACAAACAGTTGACAGAAGAACTCCAGAATGTGAAACAAGTAAGTGCATGTATTACATAGGTGTGTTTTATGTGTATGTGTATGTGCATAAACATATGAGTTATATAGCAGTGATGCTGTGTAATATCCCAGAGCTTACAGATGTGAGTAACATAGTATGAAATAGCATAAATCCTAAAAGCAGTCACTTTCTGAAGCTATATCTATGCTGAAGTCCTGCTACTATTACTCAAAGAAATTGATTTCAAAACCAGATAACCATGGGCTGAAATGGTCAATCTCCTTGCTTTTCTATTGTATTTTCTCTTTTATTTTCCCTTTTTCTTTTCTTCTGTTTCTGATACCTCATTGTATTAAAGAAAAAACAAAAGGAGAAACCTCCAAGGCAGAGTAATTTTTACTTTTATTTTTTTTAATGTATATTTATTTATTTTGAACAAGAGACAGAGTGCATACACATGCAATCGGGGAAGAGGCAGAGAGAAAGAGAGAGAATCCCAAGTGGTCTCTGCACTGGGAGACTGTCCCACAAACTGTGAGATCATGACCTGAGCCAGTATCAAGAGTCTCATGTTTAACCAATTAAGCCACCCAGGTGCCCTTACTTTTATTTTTTAATACTAAAAACTAAAAATTTATTTTTACTTTGCATCATCACAAAATTTTAGGTAGCTTACAACAGAACAGATAAAATGGCATTATCATGAAATAAACATACAAATTAAAAAATATTGTTAAGAATGGAAAGATAAAAGAACATTGCTAGAGATCACGGACAATCACCTAATTTTGAATTTCCCCAACATCACCCCCCGCCTCCACAGAAAACATAAAATCGACAAAGAAACCAAATAAAATCACACAGGACTCATACCTTCAATATGACTGTTACATAAAACATCACATCTTTCAAAGTACATATAAATAGAGTAAAAAAATTTCAAAGTCCTGCAGCTTGCCTGCGGCTAAAACCTGGAATACAGAGAACAGAGGTGATAAGCCTTCAATGACTATGAAAAAGAACTAGGGAAAATGGAGCAATTAGACAAAGTTCAAATAAAATCACCTCCAGAAAGAAAATGCAACAATGAATGCCAATATCTAAGCACAGAATAGTGGTTGGTGGTTCCCAGGACTTGAGAAAGTGTACAACCAGAAGTAGCAACATTGGAAAATCATTGCCTCTAGGGAAATAACCAAATGAACAGAAACAAGGTGGTACCCCTTGGAGACTAGGCAATAAGGAAATAAGAGGGGAAAATTAAGGATTTTGGATAAATGAAAGAGAAACAATACATAGCCATCCTTTCCATCTACCTCCGCCATGACCATCATGATCCATAAAGAACTGCACAGGAGAGGGTGCTATTGAACTAAGAACTCTTTCTGAGAAAGATAATGGAATAGAAAAAAAAAATGAAATCTATCTCCATTATTACAAAACAACTGTAAGAAATCAGACAATATGAATTAAACTTTTCCTTCAGATAAAAACTCTCCAAACAATTTGACCATAAAGCTAAAGATAAAGAAAACAAATATGACACTCCAAACACAATTAAATATCCTTAAACAAAGCATTTGCCACTAAGAAAAAAGCACTTTATATCAGAAAATTTAAAAAACTAAGAATAGGGGCTCCTGGGTGGCTCAGTCAGTTAAGTGTCCAACTTCGGCTCAGGTCATGATCTCATGGTTCATGGGTTCAAGTCCCCATTGGGCTCTGTGCTGACAGTCAGCTCAGAGCCTGGAGCCTGTTTTGGATTCTGTATCTCCCTCTCTCTCCCTCTGATCCTCCCCTGCTCACGCCGTCTCTCTCTATCTCTCTATCTCTATCTCTCTCTCTCAGAAATAAATAAAACATTTAAAAAAATTTTTTTAATAAAAAATTTTTTAAAAATTAAGAACAGAAATTGATTTTTTAAAAAAAGCAAAAAAAAAAAAAATGAGAGTTGGTAAAACTTAGGAAAGGAATGGGAGACAAAAGCATATCAGAAATGAAAACTCAGGGGGCACCTGGGTGGCTTAGTCGGTTAAGCGTCCGACTTTCGCTTGGGTCATGATCTCGCAGTTCGCGGGTTCGAGCCCGCGGCGGGCTCTGTGCTGACTGCCAGCTCAGAGCCTGGAGCCTGTTTCAGTCTGTGACTCCCTCTCTCTGACCCTCCCCTGCTCACGCTGTCTCTCTCTCTAGAAATAAATAAAACATTAAAAAAAAAAAAAAAAAGAAATGAAAACTCAGTGTATAAGTTCTCCAAGAAAGAATGCAGACAGATAAAAAGGTATTGGGGGGGAAAAACCATAAGAAGGAAAATGATAGTGAAAAAAGGAAGTAAAAGAGTTTCTTGAAGAGGTAAAACAACTGAATAACACTAATATTTAGAACTATAATCCAATAAAACTTCCCAGAATGAAAGAAGACCTGAATCTCTCACTGGGTACTAGACCTCGAAAGATCAACTCTAGGACATATCCAGTAAACGTATTAGGTTTTAAAGATAGAAAAATGCATAGTGCCTCCAAGTGAAAAGATCAAATAACTTACAAAGACAATATATCTTTTTAAGCATCAGTCTTCTCAGCACAACAAAGTAAGGCCAACATTAGTAGAGCAACATTTTCAAGAAACTAAAAGAAAGAAAATGAAACCAAAATATATACAGCCAAGCTGACTTTCAGATACCAAGGCCCTGGAAAAACAGTTTGGAATGTGCAAGTATTCAGAGAATGCTGCATATATGTAGTACTCCTGGAATCTAGGAGGGGATGAGTTTCATCCACCCAGAAAATTACTGGACTAACTTTGTCCAGAGTTTCCCAAAGAGTGAGCATTTCACAGGTATTATTTTATTGCTGAGACAAAAATGAGACTGAGTTCACAGGTAAAAGAACAACATGTTAATGTTACACGTCTGACCAAAAAATCAAAAGATGCAGTTTATTTAAAAAATGAGAGGATAAAGGGGGGGGGGATGGAAAATAGAATATAACCATTCTGTTGTGTAAGTAAAGCTGATGTCAGATAGTAAAACACTAGGTAAAAATATAGGACATTTCAGGCACTGCAAAAAGTAATAAAACAAAGGTAACCTATGGAATGAAAACACAGTCCTTCCTAAATACCAAAAGTATTTTTTTAAAGCAAAAGAAACACACAACATAAACACAGTAAATATAATATACGCACACAATAATTTCAACAAAATATGACCGAGTTGAGACCATCATAATAGTTATCTCAATTACCTTGAATGAGATCATGTTAACGATCTTTTAAAAGATTTTCTTAGGTAGGGGCGCCTGGGTGGCTTAGTCGGTTGGGCGTCCGACTTTCGCTTAGGTCATGATCTCGCGGTTCGTGGGTTTGAGCCCCGCGTCGGGCTCTGTGCTGACTGCCAGCTCAGAGCCTGGAGCCTGTTTCAGTCTGTGACTCCCTCTCTCTCTGACCCTCCCCTGCTCACGCTGTCTCTCTCCCTCCTATAAATAATAAATAAAAAATAAAAAAAATAAAAGATTTTCTTAGGAAAATTTAGTTTATCAAAACTGACCTCAGTAGAGATAGAAAGCTCAACTGACCAATTTCCATAAAAGAAATAAAGTTATCAAGAGACTACCCTCTTGGGATGAAAAAGACCAGGCCAGATGTTTCACAGGGAAATTTAACCAAACCTTTGGCAATCCCAAAACTACATAAGTGGCCTTGGAGAAAAAAAAAAATGAAAGAAAATTTCCAAATTCTTCTTTTGAAGCTTGTATAACAGCGATGCCTAAACTTGATAAAAATAGCACACAAAAAAAGAAAATGCAATTAGACTAGAAAAACAACTAGGGGTGTATGAATCAGAAAAGAAATAAGTAAAACCATTTGCTTATAGATGATATCATAGTTACCCAGAAAACCTTAGACAATCAATGATAAAACTCATTCAATGAAAAATTCACAGACTAGCAAGATATAAAACCAAAATGCAATACTCACTTGTATCCATGTATACAAGTAATAATCAGTTAGAAGTTTTAACAATTGAGAATCCAAAAATGATGTAGAAAAATTGGCAAAAGACATTGAACAAATAGTTCATCCAAAAAACATTATGAAAATGTCCCTTAATTATAGGAAAAGATCATCTTTCTCATAATAAGAGAAGTACCAAAAAATCTACACTCAAGACTCTCAGCTTCTAGTAATGTTAGAGTAAGACACTGGCTGAAGATGTCTTCAAACAAAAAACAGCATTAAGACCTGACATCATACAATAAGTTAACTACCAAAGGAATTGGGAGAGAGTCGTAATTAGACAAACTTCTCCTTCTGGCTAAGACTGGAGCTAACGTAATATGACACCAGCGGAAATTGAGCCACACTTAGAGTCATTTAATATTCTAAAAAGGTTCACAGACAATTCACTGGGGGAAAGATGCTCTTTATAATACATGGGGATAGAATAAGAAAATAGTTGTATGAAAAAATGGATCTCCACCCCTACTTCATGTCATACTCAAAAACTAACTGAATTATTATAGATATAAACATAAGAACTACAACAATTAAATTCTAGAAGGAACTATATCACCTTAGGTTAAACAAACTTGTCAATCTCTATACCTAAAATTAGTAAATTTTACTATATTGAAATTTAGTATAGAACAATTCTGCTTCAACAAAGCTTTTATTTTTTTTTTAAGAAAAACTATGCCAATACCATTTCTCACCCATCAGATTAGCAAAAATTCAAAATCTCAACAGTACTCTGTTGGTGAAGATGTTTTGAAACAGCCATTCTTATCTGGAATTTAAAATGGTGCCCCTATGAAGGAAGATTTGGCAATTCTAACAGATCAACATACCATTTACCCTTTGACCTGACAATTTCACATCTAAGAATGCACCCTGAAAATATGTCTCTAATAATATTAAACTATATATGCACAGTATTGCAGTATTATTTGTAATTAGAAAGTATTGGAAACTACCATAATTCCTCTTGAGTAATATGGAGTGATTTCCAGGAGATACTACCAAGTAAAACAGAGTTCCAAAGAGTGTATAATAAATGTATAATGTATAATAAACAAGAGCAGTTATGTATCTGTTTATCTCTTACCAAAAATACCAAAGGAAAACTACACAGTAAGGAAACTGGTTCTCTACGGTGTGGATGGACACAGGGTGGAGAAGATACAGGAGGGAGTGATACCCCTCTGAGAATTACTTTTTATATAATTTTTACTTTTGGGTGCATGTTAATATTCTACACATTCAACAAATATACAAAGAAATTGGTAAAGATAAGGAAGGGAAAATGAACCTAAAGCTAACTGAAATGAATCAGTTTGCATTTCAAATGAATATCATCCCCATGCTAAAGGAAAACAAAGGAAAACCAGTTCACATAACTTGTGAACACAGTATTTGTTTTCAGACTTTGACAGGTTGGGACTGAGTTGGAAAAGAATTGCAAACAAATCCTGAACCTTTTTGTAGTATTTGTTGTTGTTGTTGTTTAGTTTTGTTGTTTTAGTAGTACAGGCAAAGCAATTCTGAAACCATTTTAGATGTATCATAGATTTTAGCAAATGTGTTGATTGTTGTTGAGAGCCAAGTCTCAATGAAAAAGCATGGACATACAAAATAGAGTGAAGTCACAAAAGAATCCTGTGGGATGGATTGGAATTGGAGGTACTGGGAATGTATCATTTCTAAAATATCTATATGTTTATGTGCACATATATATGAATATATATATATATATTCAATATATTCATTCCCTGACTCTGTCAACTGTAAGAGCCAAGAAGCAGACACTCTAACAGCAGTGAGCACATAGCATATCTAAGTGCCCAAATATCATTAACTACTAAAGGAACCCAGACTCCTTGGAGAAATAACTGATTTCAGCATTGGAGGAGGGTAAGTACAAGACAGACTTAGAACATCTCATTTTACCAGCAAATAAGGAAATGCTCCAAATGATGGGGTCATGTCATAAGGAATAAGCTTGAAAAGGGCTCCTGCTGGCTAAATCTGGAAGAACTTGAGTACCAAAATAATTAAATACAGTAATAAATTGCAGACCACTGAAAAAATAGTAATTTGGAAGTCCATACCATTAGTAAATAGATTAGTTAATTAATGGGGAGAGAGGGAAGCTCTTGCTCATTATAGACTGTTGAGTGCTGATGTAATTGCAAAGAGGCTGCCAGATTTGGGACATCAGCATTTTGCATCTGTTTTAGTATAGACTGAATCAGGCTGGAGTCATCAGATGCTAAATCTAGGGGGAAATCTTGATGAAGAGCAGAGTATTTACATATTTACATGATTTTAAAGTAGTTCTTGATAAACTGCTTATTAATTGCTAGGGGAAAATAATAATTATACAGTAGTGAAATAAGACAACACCTTGCCTGGTGCTAAAAATTGATAGCACCAATGAAGAACAGATGGAGAATGTGACTCCAAATGTGAAACCTTGAAAAGGACACATCACCTATGTAGTCTTCCAGTGGAGAACATGTAACCTGAATCTAGCTATGAGGAAGCATTAGACAAACTCAAAATCAAGAATAGTTTTATTTTTTTTAAGGGCTATGTGAGAGAAAGAGAGAAGGAGCCCAAAGAAAGACAGAAGGGTTTTATTCTTCAAAAACATCAATGTATTAAAAGAAGAAAGAAAGGCAGTAAAAGATCCCAGATTAAAAGACCATAAGGATAGGAAAAATAAATATAAGACTTGACCATAGTAGATTGGATCATGCGTTATAATGGGGAAAATGTTCTAAAGGATGTTGTTGTTGGGTCAGTCGACAACATTGGAGTATAGATGGTAGATTAGATAAAAGCATTGGATCAGTGTTAAATTTCCTAAACCTGACAGCTATACTATGGTTATATGAGAATATACTTACATTTAGGAAATACTGAAGTTTTTAGGGGTGAAGAGCCATGATGTATATAACTTACCCTCAAAAGCTTAAGAGAAAAAGTGATGTGTGCATGTATGCGTATATGTGTTTTATGCATATACATCTATACACACATGTGTGTATGTATATGTGTGTGAGTTTCTATATGAGATAATAAGAATATGCAGAACTTCAGCAACAACAACCGGTACATATCAGCAGCTTACAAGAGTATTTCTCACTCATGAACATGTTAGCAAAAGGATGAATCTGGTGAACTAGGTAAATCTGGGTGAAGGGTATGAGGATGTTCTCTGTACTACTAATTCTTGCAGCTCTTTTGTGCATTTGAAATTATTTCCGTAAAAGAAGTATTTTAAAGTTGTTTTTTTATTTTGGCTAATTTTAAGATTCTCATTAAATATTTTTGTGCTTTTTTTTAAATTTTTTTTAATGTTTTATTTATTTCTAGGAGAGAGAGACAGAGAGACAGCGTGAGCAGGGGAGGGTCAGAGAGAGAGGGAGACACAGACTCTGAAATAGGCTCCAGGCTCTGAGCTGGCTGTCAGCACAGAGCCCAACGCGGGGCTCGAACCCACGAACCGCGAGATCATGACCTAAGCGAAAGTTGGACGCTTAACCAACTAAGCCACCCAGGTGCCCCGAAATATTTTTGTGCTTTGATTGGTATGCCTTTTTAGCTATGTCTTCGATACCTGCATCAGTTTATATGGCCAGGCTTTTTTATGTTTTAGTGTTTGCATCCTGAAAGTGGACATTTATACTTCTTCTTTGTTAATTTTTACATTTGGAACACATGAGAGTGTGGGTTTTTTTTCCTACATTTCATTAAAAGTGTCTTTTCTCCTAAATGCTTAGAGCTTAAAAGCTTTAGAATATTGAGGGGCACCTGGGTGGCTCAGTCAGTTAAGCGTCCGACTTCGGCTCGGGTCATGATCTCGCACTTCGTGGGTTCAAGCCCCACGTTGGGCTCTGTGCTGACGTCTAGCTCAGAGCCTGGAGTCTGTTTCGGATTCTGTGTCTCCCTCTCTCTCTGACCCTCCCCTGTTTATGCTGTCTCTCTCAGAAATAAATAAAAAATATTTTTAAAAAAAACTTTAGAATATTGAGCATACTTGACAAAATAATTACATAATATCATATGTGTGCACGTATAGGAGGATTAGGAGGAGCTTAACAGAGGACCAAGGGGGAGAAGAAGGGCAGAAATGGTGGGGGAAAGGGGGAGAGGCAAACCATGAGAGACTCTTGAATGCTGACAAAAACTGAGGACTGGTGGATGTGGGGGGGAGGAGGGGTGGGCATGGAGGAGGGCACTTGTGGGGATGAGCACTGGGTGTTATGTGGAAACTAATTTGACAATAAACTATTTGTAAAAAAAAAAAAAGAAAGAAATGATTCTAAAGAAAAATTAACAATTGTGTGCTTTTTTTCCCTTGCAATACCTACTTCTTCCACTTGAGGCCCTCCTGTATTTATTTCTCTGAACGGATTAGTTTCTGTTATTAGGGAAGGCCAGGTCTTCATAAATAAATAATCTAAGACAAATCTGTATCAGAACTTAATAAGATTCAATAGAAAATATGGGACATAGATGAAAAAATAAATAGGAAAAGGAATCATCTTATATGATGAATGATGAATTAGCATAAGAGGTAATGAGGTAGATAATAGACTTTGGAGTTAGACCACATAGGTTTATTCTGATCCTGCTTCTTGCTTGCTCTTGACCTTGGGCAAGCTACTTCATCTCTCCAAGCCTCATTTCAATCATTTCTAAAATGAGTTTGATAATAGGATCCCTCACAAGACTATTAGACGTATTAAGCAACATATATAATATAAACGTATACAGCACACCGTAAACACTCCACAAATATAAACTATCATTGTCATTGTTATAAATACAAGAAAAAGAAATGCCAGGTGCTGAAAAAGATGTGGGAATAATTTGCTTTAACCATTTGATTTAGAGGAGGAAAACCTAATTCTGGCTGGGAAGATAATGAGGCTTTTTATAGAGAAGGTGACACATACCTGAACTGGGCTAGACATAGAAAGGAAGGAACATTTCAGACAGAGGGCACAGCATGGAAATTATGCTATGAAAGAAAAAATCTTGAGGGCCAAAATAGGCCTCCTGCACACTAACTGCACTATTATTTGGTAGTATGTTTGTGTCTTTGCCTCTAACACTGTGGTGATGATATCTGTCTTTATAATTTGTTCATAGGAATCAAGAGTTTCAGAGCTTAAAACTGTCAGAATATAGTAGGTTCCTCAAAAATAAGAGGTTTGATTTGTATTCTTTTATCATCATCACCATCAACAGCAGCAGTATTATTATTAAAGGCCCAGGAACATAAGGGAGCTATGGACGGATGAAAAGTGTTAGGAAGTGGTATTTGGGTGGCTATGTTGGGGCCAAATCATATAGGCACTTGAATACCAACCTAAGATTTTATACAACAGACTGCTTCTTAAGATACTTGAAAAGAGGAAAAATTATCACCTTGCTGGGGCACCTGGGTGGCTCAGTCAGTTAAACATCTGGCTTCAGCTCAGGTGATGATCTCATCGGTCATGGGTTTGAGCCCCGTGTCAGGCTCTGTGCTGACAGCTCAGAGCCTGGAGCCTGCTTTGGATTCTGTGTCTCCCTCTCTCTCTGCACCTCCCCTGCTTGTTCTCTGTTACTCTCTGTCTCAAAAAAATAAAAAAATAAAATAAAAAAAATTATCAACTTGCTTTACCTATAATCTGACCCCTTTCTTTCCTTCACACTCCACGTCCAATTTGTGGAATTTAAAACTACAGAATTTTACCACTTTTTACCACATCCATCACTAGTCTAAGCCACCATCATCTGTAACTTGTGTTGTAATGATAGCTTCCTACCAGATCACCCTGCTCTTACCCTTGTTCCGCCACCATACTGTGTCTAAACAGAGCAGCCAGAAGTATCCTTTTAAAACCTCAGTTAGAACCTCTCTAGGGATTTCCATCACAGAGTAAAAGCCAAAATCCTACAAGTAATAGCCTACAAGTCAATGGGAGTGCCTGTGAGAGCCTACCTGATCTGCCGTCCTCACACTCCTCCAACGTCAGTGACCTCACCTCTTACCACTCTTCCCCCTCCCTTCCCTGCACTCTCACTGCACTCGCCTCCAACCCTTACTGTGTGTGGAGAAGTTTTGTGGTATTATTAATTGCTTTCTTACATGTTATATGCTTGTCGTGTTTTTGTCCTTTATATCTCCCAACTAGAGGGTAAGCTTCATAGGGGAGCTGTCTTTGCTGTGTTTCTCTGATGTATATTAGAATAATATCTGACACAGAGTAGGTACTAAGTAAATATTTGGTGAATAGATAAAGGGACCAATAACGAATATCTATACTTAAGAATATTAACAGTAGGTTGGAAGTAACTCAAGATCAAATAAGAGGCTTTTATAATAGTGTGGACCAGCACTGTCTAATGGAGATGTAATGAGAGCCCTCTATGTATTGTTAATTTTTCTTTTCCTAAATTTTTTAATGTTTATTTATTTTTGAGAAAGGGAGAGAGAGTGCAAATGGAGGAGGGGCCACACACACACACACACACACACACACACACATACACACACAGAATCCGAAACAGGCTCCAGGCTCCAAGCTATCAGCACAGAGCCTGACATGGGCTTGAACTCCCAAACCATGAGATCATGACATAAGTCAAAGTCGGATGCTTAACCCACTGAGCTACCTAGGCACCCGATACTGTTGATTTTCTAGTGCCCACATTTTTAAAACAGTAAAAGAAATTAGAATTATTTTAAATATACTTTATTTAGTCTAATATGTCTAAAATATGATTGAACATGCAATAATATTAAAAATTCATTAATAAGATATTTTTACATTCTTTTTTCATAAATCCAGTGTTATGTACACTTAGAGCATATCTTATTTTGTACACTAAATTCTCATTGAAAATGCTGGACCTGTGTTTAGATTTAACAAGAGTTACTATTGAAAAAATAGATTCAAATACCCAAATATTCCAAACATAACTTAAAAATTTTGTATTAACTGAATACCAAAATCTTTTTCTAATAATACTTGCATCCATATGGATAAAACTATTTCATGCTTTTCTAGAAGACTTCATCTTTCAAGCAAAACCATTTCAAAACTACATTTTTTTAAATTAAGTATATCACTAATGCTTAATACCATTAACATCAAGTTCAAAGATGTATATATTGAAAGCAATTCCAAATTTATCAGTATCAACTTAGCATACATAAAATTTTTATTAGTTTTTGTAAATAATTTATATGACACTATCAATTAAAATCTGTATATTAATTCATGGTAGAAAATTATGTAAAATCATTATTATTGATAGATATTACTAAAAGTTTTAATGTCACTATAAATTCTTATACTTGTTTGGCTTCACAGATCAACTTTCCCTTTTCTTCGAGCTTTAAATTTAGCTCATTCATGTGCAGTGTGATAATGATTTCTTTTGCCTTTGATTATTGAACATTAGGCAAGCATTCCTTCTCTTTTAAGGAAATTTTGAATTGAAGTTAAAAATAAGGTAAATCTTTGTAAAACTCTTCCAGAATTCAGCCAAATCTTTGTAAAATTCTTCCAAAATTCAGCCAAGGACTATTGGCAAAGACCACAGGATCATTAAATCCATTGTCTTCTGACTTCAGTGAAGAGTCATAGAATTTGCACATATATCCTACACAATGTGAACAACTGTATCCATGACGTTTTTCACACATTCAGCTTCAAAAAACCGAGCACAGGTATTTTCCATTTGTATTGTACAGTAAAGTAAAGCAATAAAGAAAACAATCTCTTGTTTGAAAATGGCAATAAATTTGAATTTTTGATCCAACAAAGCTGCAGCACCATCTATTATGATAAGCAGTTTTATTCAATATCCAGCTGAAACTCTTCCTTGAAAGATATAAAAATTTTTTACCTATCTATAAAACATTTATTTTTTATTTTTATTTATTTTTTAATAGTTTACTGTCAAGTCGGTTTCCATATAACACCCAGTGTTCATCCCCACAAGTGCCCTCCTCCATGCCCATCACTCCCCTTCCCCTCCCCCCTCCCCCCATCAGCCTTCAGTTTGTTCTCAGCATTCAAGAGCCTCTCATGGTTTGCCTCCCTCCCTCTCCCCCACTATTTTTCCCCTTCTTCTCCCCCATGGTCCTCCGTTAAGTTCTTCCTAATCCTCCTATATGTGCAAACATATGGTATCTGTCATTCTCTGCCTGACTTATTTCACTCAGCATAACACCCTCAAGGTCCATCCATGTTACTACACATGGCCAGATTTCATTGTTTCTCATTGTCATGTAGTATTCCATTGTATAGATAAACCACATCTTCTTGATCCATTTGTCCGTTGATGGACACTTAGGCTGAAAGATATAAAATTTAATATCTAAACCACAAGTTTGATTTTTTAGGCTGCAAATTGATAGCTTTTTGTCATAAATTTGGAAGTCCCCTAAGATAATACATGCACAAAGTTTGAATTGGGTAGTGTCTCCTTTATCACATGGCTCACCTAAAACTAAAGAAAGAAAAGTCTTTGTAGTTTTTCAGATTTTGAATCAATGGACCATTAATGTTTTTAGAAAGTTCTTGTATTCTGTAGACATTTGTTTGGTGACTTAAGATCTTTCATTTTTGGTAAAATATCTCTTCTAGTCTTTTATCATAACTGAAATTGCCATCTTGATCTAAAAATGGCTTATTTCACTCTTTTGTGCAACAATCCAAGTCATTTTATAGCTGGACAAAATTACAAACATTAAACATTTACTTCTGATTTCAGGTGACTGATATCATTGGTTCTTATTTCACTTTTAAGAGAAAACTTCTTAACAGATTCACAGTGTAGGTGCAAAAATACCTCTTAATATTGTTCACTTTTTATACATTTAAAATTTTTCATCACAGCAAGCAGCTTTGTAGATTGCGACTGCATTTATCACAAAATTTGCAACATACCTTCTTCTAGTCTCTTTTTATTGTCCTGATTATATTACTAGTTAATATGTCTCTCTTTTATATAGCACTGGTAATATGTCTTCATTTTAAATATAAAATCTTTTCTATATCTACTATTTTAAATAGAAAAAAATTGTATAGTAATAAAAATAAGCATTTCAATTTAAATACCAATTATGATTTACATTAAGTATTACTGTATCTCATGGGTTGCATAAAATGTTCAGATAAGCCCACTCCTACATTGTTGCATGATAAATTTTAATTAATTAATCCATAGTAACCACAGCAGTTTAAGTATACTATACAAATGACTTACATGCATGTTGAACAGTACAGTTCAACAATTATATCTTAAATGATGCAGTCATCAAAGTGAAACAAAGTTCCATCAAAACAGTAAAGTTTTGTAAAATGGAAAAATATTTTATATTTGAGAAATTTTTTAATTTAAATGCAAACTAATTAAAACTATATTGAAAATTCAGTTGACTGGCTGTATTTCAAGTGCTCCTAGTGGCTGCCACAATGGACAGTGCAAATCTAGAACCCCACATTCTTCTTTTTTAATGTTTATTTATTTTCAGAGAGAGTGCAAGTGTGTACATGTGCACATGAGCAAGGGAAAGGCAGAGAGCGGGGAAGAGAGAGAATCTCAAGCAGGTGCAGAACCCAACACTGGGCCCTATCTCACGAACTGTGAGATCATGACCTGAGTCGAAATCAAGAGTTGGATGCTCAACCGATTAAGTCACCCAAGCGCCCCTAGAACTCTACCTTCTTGCGACTCAGAACATGATGCAGGACCAGCAGTGTCAGTAACACCTGGACTTTAGTATTTCAGGGTCTCACATGCTACCCCAGACTTCCTGAATCAGAATCCATATCTAACAAGTCCCCAAGTGATTTGTATGCACTTTTTAAAATTTGAGAAGCACTCTTCTAGATGATACATAGTGGAGGGTTTAACCTGGCGGTGGCAGTGAAAATACACCAGCGAGGTCTGTGTGACAGATACCAATGAGGATAAAGTCAACCAGACTTAACAATGATAGAATATACAGTAATAGAGAGAGCAGTCAAGGCTTTGTAATTTAATGATTGACAGGCTATGATGGTTCATGCTGTAATGATTTATAGTATCCTTAGCATTATTGGCTCAGTTGGTTGAGCATCTGACTTTGGCATAGGTCATGATCTCACGGCTTCTGAGTTCAAGCCTGGTATTGGGCTCTATGCTGACAGCTCAGAGCGTGGAGCCTGCTTCAGATTCTGTGTCTCCCTCACTTTCTGCCCCTCTCCTGCTCATGTTCTCTCTCTCTCTATCAAAAATAAATATACAATAAAAAAAGTATATTTATAATTATAATTTATAAAATAATGTGTATTTTCCAGTTTTAGCAAAAACAATTAAAGTATATGTATGTTTGTATATACAAATACATGCATACATGTAAAGTTTTGCAAGCTATTCATTTTAGAAATACACATTTTCAATAAAAAATATATTGCCCCAAATCAACCATAAAGCTGTTCTTTTTTTTTTTTTTTTAATATATTGACCATGATTACCATTCACCTCTTATGTATATAGAATGATATCATTCTGTTTAAGGAGATTTTGGTGTTAGAGATGAATTGTTAATGAAAGTTCCTATGCTTTGTTAAAAATACAAAAAGTCTGTCTCTTCAAAGATTAATTTATTTTTTTCACAATTAGCAAAAGAGTGTTTAAAAATTACAAACAGAGAATGTGTATAACTCTTCTCTTAAAAACCTTTGAAAACCAGAAACCTGAGTTGTATGAAATTTGGCAGAGTTTCGTTTTCTTTCTTTGGTATCCTTTTGAAGATCTTGAGATGAAGTACTAATAATTATACCACATAAATCCTTTAAGTACATAGGTAACCTGATTATTGAAACACCACTAGATTGATTTTCAATTTATTTTACAATGATGGTTACCAGTTCAATTTGATATCCTTTGTTCACTCATTTATAATCTTTTAATTGAATTATTGTGAGACAGTGGCCTGATCCTAAAAACAGAATAATCTCCCCTTTTTGAAGGTCCATTAGCTATTTTAAATTATGGAAATTAAATAATCTTTATTTAGTATAGTGACCCAAAAAGAAAGCACTGAAGAACTGAAAGATAGGGAGAGTGGGGAAAAAGGAGAGGGAAGAAAGAAATAAGTAAAAAGGCAACAAGCTATGAACAGATCCTTTTTCTCTAGAAGGATCAGGTATACTGCTTTTTTCAAACAGGGCTGACTATTAGAATACTTAACTGTTTTGTAAGGAATAATTGGCTGCCCTGTTCTCTTTTATGCCTTACAGAATAACCCCACCTTACTGTTTAAATTCATGAGCACAATTTCCCACGAAATTAGACTTCTTGTTATTTTTTCTTCAAGTTCTAACAACTTTTAACAGGTATGGGCCATTCTCCTAACAACTTCCTTTGATCAACAACTTTTCTAAAATGTACTCTCACACTTAAGTTGTTTCAAGTTCCTTTCAGCAGCGTGTTTATGACCTAAGGCAGTGGTGAACTGGCCAACAGTCCAAACCCAAAGTATTTAGCTTGTCTCAACCTGGCCTTGTCCTAAAGAAACATGGGAAATTGCTCATTTGGCAACTTCTTTACGTTCAGATAAGCCCAGTTGCAGTCAGCCTCACCTGTGCAAAGGTTGGGTTGAATGCTTGACAAAAAAGTCCTGAGGCAGAAACATAAGGTCAGATCAGCACAGGAGTCTCTGTAGATAGTTAAGGTTGAACATGAACTTAGTTACAGCTAGCACAGCTGGCTTGTGAGCTGTCTTGGTACATGGATGAAGCAACAAAGGAAACTAACAACAGATTAAATATATCTCTAAAAAGGAACAACAATACTATGTGATTTACTAAAGAAGTATTAATGTATTCACATTCTTAGAGATTGTGTCCCTTTGTGCATTTATTAAAGAAATAGTGAAGCCTCTAATTTTTGGAAGTGGTATCAGTTCCTATACCCTTTTTATTCTTTTTTAGTGATCTGAATTTTTATAGTATTTCAGTATATCCCTAGTAGATATTCTAAGATGCTGTCTCATCTTTAGAAAGGAAAAGAAGAAAAATACATATATTTGATTTGCCAGTCTTTTCTCTTCTGAGAGGGTACCATAGTAAAATGTTCCTATGTTTCCATTTCAGGTAGTCACTTTGTGACCTCAAAATGTCAACTTTTATTTTCTATTAAAAACCCACTTTACAATCATCTCTCATGCTACTCTTTTATAGCCACAGCCACCTCCTTCTGTCCTCCCTCCGCTAACGCCTTGCAACCAGTAATCTGTTCTCTATCTCTATAATTTTGTCATTTCAAGAATGTTATGTAAATGTGATCATACAGTATGTCACTTTTGGGCATTGGCTTTTTTCACTCAGCATAATTCCCTTGGGACACATCCAGGGTGTTGCATGTATCTATAGGTTGTTCTTCTTTATTGCCAAGCGCTTATAAAACTGATCTGATTAAGGTTGGTGGATTGCATCAGTGAAATTTCCTGTTTGTGATATTTTACTGTTATAGTCATGCAAGTTATAAGCATTGGAACAGGCTTATTGAAGAATACAGGGAACCTCTCTGTATTATTTCTTACAACTGTGAGTAATCTATGATTATCTTTAAATGATTTTTTAAAGGCTGAAAAAGAAAGCCTTTTTGAGAGAAGAAATTCTAAAGCTCTTATAATGATAGACAGCAATCTGAGTGGAGAAACTTATTAAAAAAGAAAACTTGGTTAAATTTGTTTTTCAACATTAAATCCCTTTTGGTGAATCAAAATATGACCCATGTATTTTCTAACACTAGACTTTGCTCAAGAAACTGCCTAAGTTAAAGACAGCTTGCTTGGAAAGAGAACCAAGCACAGCCCATTTGGCATCCCTCTTTGCCCAGATACCAGCCACATCCAGAGGTTGACTGGATGTGAAAGTGGCTTTCTGATCAAGCATTGGCAAACAAAGGTGTCTCTTTCAGAATTGCCATTCCCAAGTAGTTTCCTTTTTTAAGTAGAAAATGTCTTCCATTTTAAGAAAACCTGGGTGAAATTTTATTATCCTGTTGATACTACAGAACCTGTAAGAATGGTGTCAGCTCAATTAGAATCACAGAATTTTCAGAGTTTTCAAATTTTCAGAGGAATTTGGAAGGGATGTGATCTTATTCTTCGTAGAAACCTTCCAGTTCATTTGATGACAGTATTTTATGTAGTTGGTTGGCTTAGTTAGAACTGATACTGGGGTTCTGGGTTCCCTGCTGTGAGCCACTTACTTTCTGGCTGGTCAGGGACCAATTCAGCACCATGTCATCAGTCGTTTCACGCATGCCTTGAGTGACTTACAAGGGAGACTTGGCAAGGGAATTTAAGAAACATTTATTGAGTGCTCTTTTCTATGGATGCACTGGGGAAGCTAGACATACTATTTACGACAAACTCTCAATCCAGTGAGAAGAAAGTAAAATAGAGCAAAACCATTACTTCCTATAAAGCATTATAGCATAGGTGCCCAATGACTAGTGCACTGTCAGAAGTATATTCATCTGCCAAAGGAGGTGTTACTCCCTTTAATTTTACTTGCTTAACTCAAAAGTACAAATCTCTAAAATTTCATTAGTTGCTAAGAGAGCACCTTTCAGGGTGTGTTTTAAGCATCTATGTACATGCCAAAGTTTTATGTCTCTCAATGTTAGAGCAATATATATTGCTGACAAACTAGTAAATTTTACCCAAGGAGGAAGTAGTGATAGGGCAGCTGACACTATAAAACTCTTATCTTGGCAGTTTACTATGTGAGAAACACTTTCAAAACTCTTACTTCAACATGGGACTCTCTTGACGTTGTGTTAAGTGATTTATTCACCAACTGTTTTAGAATTAAAAACAAGACTTCTCTAGTCGAACCCAACCCTATATAAATAAATCACCCTATTTGAAAAGACTCTGCTTTGATTCGTTGTTATCCATGTTAGATACCAAGGACTGTCTGCGATGAGGAGTTTCAGATCAAATCGTGAATTCCATCACAATTCTTTAATACTGAAGGTAGCTGATTTCCTGATCTGATTGCATCGGGACATCCTGTCACTCCTGACTATATGCCCTTCATGTTATCTCTCCCCGCTGCCCCTCCCCACCCCATTTGGTTCTTCACTTCTCTTATATTCCTAATAACTGTTTTTCCTCTTTTCCCACATCATTTTGTAACATCTCTTTACACTGTAATTATTACCCCCTCTTGCTACCAAATCTGTTGTAAATATTTTCCCCCGAGATACAGATTCCCTTTCTAATTTTGAAAGATTTTTTTTTTTAATGCAGGAGTTTTTGTGTTGACACATCTCTTCCTTTGTGACTTCTCCTTTTAAATAAATCTGCCTTGCTGGATTTCAGATACATGTTAACCTGTTTTAACCCACTGTGTCTGTCTTTATATAACCTATCGATGAGATTTATTTTGTTTGGTTTATGGTATGAAATGAGGGGCTACACTTTATACTTTTGTTTTCCCAGATAGTTGTTGCAACTACTCATTGTGTTGTGGTGTCTCCATTACTATTATATATTCTAGGGTCTGTTTGGGGCTATCTGCTCTTCCAGCTGCTTTGTCAATAAATATTTATATTGAGTGAATAAATATATTCACTCAATATATATATTCATTGAGTTTTAAATGAATATGTTTTATCTAACTCTCCTTTGGCCGGTACCACCTATTTTGGTATATGCCGTATGTCCTTGAACCACATCCTACCCTGTTTCTTTCTTTCCTGTTGCTACTGTTGTTTTCCAAAATTTGCGGTACCATTTCTCACGGATTCTTTTTCCTCCAAAGGAACTTAGGAATACTATTGTCTTATCTAGATTATGACTTAGAATTCTTGGTCAAGTTCCTCCAAAACAAACAAACAAATTTGGTAAAATTGTGATTCCAACTGAATCAAAACTCTAAAAGTTAAATTGGAAGGAATATATTTCTGTTCCAAAGCCAGCTCTTCCTTAAACCCCAAACTCCAGATAAATTCTAAATGTTTAAATAGTCAAAAAGTAGCTTTTGAGTTGTGGCAGGTTTCAGTGAGCAGAGTTTACATTCTGATTAGGAGAGGAAATTTCCAGTACTGCGGATGTTTCCTCCAACATTTGTAATCAGACTTGGAGAAGTAGGAAGACTGTTGGTTTTTTTTTTCTTTCTTTCTATCAACCTTCACTAAACTAGAAAATGCATGTTTAGGATTAAATATATTTAACTGGATTTTAACTAATTAGTATTTATATTGTGAACAAGTTACATGGTAAAATTTATGAGATAGGTGTACCTGTGTGTCTGTCTTTCATTAGGGGCTTCTGTTTATACACAGAGATTGAAAATTGTTTCTTTAGTTTTCTTTGATGTTCAGAGTCAGAGCTCAATTTTGCACCTTTTGGAGAATAAGGCAGGTGCAGGTAGAGAAACTGACAGCTCTTGGGAGGGTTAATTAGAGCTAATTATAATTTGATTGACCTGCTTTTCTTCTGGAAAGCTTAACCAAATCTTCCTTTTGCAAAATGAGGATTTTGCTTTTTCATACAAATTGAAGAAAATCTTTGTTTCTTGGATTTACGAGTGTCTATCATTTTACACACATTGCAAAAAAGTGTCTCCACATAATTCGTAGAAGCAGGCATATAGGTGGAGTTAGAATGAAACTTCAAGATTATGTAGTCCTTGAGAGCATATATTATAGTAGCTTATGATGGAAACCTGTACTTTTTAGGGAAATATAAACTAGTGGGCATAATTTTTAAATCTGTGTGATGAAAAACCAAGAAATAAAATTGTCAAATACAATGAAGTATAACTGTTCCTAATTCCACATAGTTTTGATATAATCTTATTTGCTTGATAAATCCTATGGAAGGATTTTTAAACTTATATATAAAGAGAATATAATGAAGTGATTTGTTTTTCATTAAGTGTTTTTCATAGCATGGTTTGTGGTTGTTATTGTAATTATTCAAATGAAATATCATTCTACTAATAGTCCCATAAAATTGAAATCTTTTATGAAGAACTTTCCTATGAAAGCTTCTTACCTAATAAAATTTTCTAAGGCAATTACTATATGTGAAAAACAAAGTTGGCATTTTTACCATCAACTCAGTTGTATCTCATATTTATGGTTAAGTGGAGCACTTGTGCATGTTAGATGGGGTTTCACTCTCAGCTGGTGTTTTAATTTGAGCAGTCAAGGTTCTTTGGCTTTAGAAAGTTAGTAAAATACTTATTATTTTAATGACAACTCAAGATAGCAATAGGAGATCCTAAGTCGTATATGATTAATTATAGACAGCAGATATTATAAAAGATAAAAGGAGGGGAAATTGGAAGCGAAGTGGTCTGGGAAGATTAGAGAAGGTAAAATCTCAAGTAAATTTTAAATGATAGACAAGAATCAAATGAAGAGAAAAGGGGAAAAGGAATATTGTGCTGCAAAGCATCTTAGAGTTGGGAGAATTTAATCTGGGGAATTTGGTAAATAATGTAGTTGGATACAATAATCACCTAAGAGGATTGAATGTGCTGAAGCTGGAAAGGTAGATTTGGAATAAGTAGTAGAGAGCCTTGAAGTATGGAGATTGAGGAACTATTTTATCATACTAACTAAGGCTATCTTAGTCTTGTTACTTGAGCAGTGTTTTTAGAAAATTGATCTTTCAAAAGTATGCAGAATATGTGACAGTGAAGGCACACAATGGGCAGGGTGATCTTTACGTGATTCTCATAGTATCTAACTATGAGGTGATGGGAACATGAATCAGTCATGTGGTGGCAAAAATGCAGATTAAGGAGTGGCTGCCAATACATCATAAAGGAAGACTTCACAGGATTTAATAACTGGATGGGTATGAGGTAGAGTGGTGGGTTGGATGTATGCATAGAAGAAGAGTAAAGAAAGAAAGAAGGGAGAGAGCACAAAGCAGAGGCACATAGAAAGTTCTGTGAATTAGCTCCTCCCCTCCAAAGTGTGTCCATGCTTAAAGAAAGAACGAGTTGCAGATTCATTAATGAATATCTGCAAATTACTTTGAGATCATCCACTGGAGAGAAATGGTCTACATGTTTTAAAAATCTGATAAGGAAACTGGAGGTAAGTTGCTTCTACACACTTTTCCTTCAACAGCCTTCTTCCTGCAGTAACCCTTAATCTTTTTCACAAGCTGTAATGGGACCAAGACCAAGAAGGGCTCTCCAGTGAGTGAATGTAGGAAGCAGATAAGAGAAGTATTCTTTCAGGCTTAGTAGCGTGAGTTACATCACACCAAGACATAGATCTCTTTGCAGTCTCTCTTTTTTTTTTTCTCCTGTCTGCCATTGACATTTTGAAAGATTTACTGATTAGCTTAAAAATTACAGAATTTCAAAGGTTAGTGATATGGATATGCTGGCCTAATTAAAAATGTACAACTGTTGTTAATGCCTGCTCCTGCTTTAGGGAGTCTTAACTGGAGAAGAAAATCTTTTACATAATTGTTGCTAACATTAAAAAGACCCATGCCCATTATGTTCCCAAACAACTTCTCTAAAGTTCAATAACTGGTATTACTAATTGGTTGCCTCAGGAAAGCCTTTAAAAACTTGTCTAGCTCTTGATCTAGCTCTCTAATTGCAGAGGTGATTATGTGTATTTTTCAAAAAAAGGTAAAGAGGAACTGGAAAGAGCAGTACCAAGAACTATAATCGCTTCTTTAACCCTCCTGTGAGAATCGTTTCAATGTTATAAAGTAGGCGTTATTTCCCATTATACATCTGGACAAACTGAGTCTTAGAGAATTGCATAGGGACTCCTGGGTGACTCAATTGGTTAAGTGTCCAATTTTGGCTCAGGTCATGACCTCACAGTTCATGGGTTCGAGCCCCGCATCGGGCTCTGTGCTGACAGCCAGCTTAGAGCCTGGAGCCTGTTTCAGATTCTGTGTCTCCCTCTCTCTCTGACCCTCCCCTGCTCACGCTGTCTCTCTTTCTCTCTCTCTCAGAAATAAATAAAACATTTAAAAAATTTTTTTAAAAAAGAGAAAATTACATAGCCAGGAAAAAAGAAAGATTACACATCAAAGATTCTGACCCAGTTATAGCTCATCTGGCGCTCATGTTTTTTCTTCTGTATCATGTTCCTTGTGAGGAAAAAGTGCTGTTTGTGGAGAAGCACACAGCACATTGTCTTTTGTCTGAGCTTATGGTGCCCTTTGTGTGAGTTTATAATAATACCCTTTGTTTCTTTTGTCAAAGGACAGTGTGGTCTGATCTTTCCTGAAGACTCATTGTGAAATTGTAAGGTGGAAAATCCTCATTTTACAATGGGACAGTATGAGTTGAAGGTATTTCCTCAGCATCACCAAACCAAACCAAATCAAAAAAGCCAAGTCAGAGATTTGATTTCATAATTCAAGATTATGTATATTTATATGTGCTTCTAGTATATGTGCTTATACTGCTTAGTATTGAAAAGCATAATGCTTATGTTGATTTTTCTGATTGCTATAACATCTTGGGTTCTCTTTAGTTTTCTAACTTTCTAAACTGAATTAATCTCTACCTAATACAAAGTCAATACAAAGTCAATCAGTGAACTAGCTGCAGCAGTTACCCTGATTGGATTTCAGGCTCATGGTGAGGTACTCAGAGAATTCTGGCTCCATTGTTATGGACATGGGAGGCTTTACAGTTATTTATTAGAAGATGACCCGGGAGGAAAAGAAAAAATGGATTTATGTGACCTTGTATTGCTAAGTACAGCACACTGTGGCTGTCTCTGTTTTACTGCTTCCTCTAAAAGTCATCATTTCAATGCACTAATCTTTTAAACAGCCATTCAGTGGGAATTGGGCTAGAACTTTGCTAAGGGGTCACATTTACCAACCCGACAGTTATACATTTACAAAAGAAATAGCATGAATTTATTCAGCATCAAAACCTCTGCATCTTTTACCACCCAGCCGCATTTCACACTGTATTACCATCAGTGAACTATCATGGCTATATAAATTCCATCCAGATTCTTCATTTAATTAACCAGCATTCTTTGAACAAAAATAAAAGTGCTGTTTTTATAGAGGAATAAAAGCTGCCTGAAGTGAGTGTGAAGGAGACAAATCATCAAATTAGTTATTATTCATTGCAGCTATGGAGAATTCTCTGCCCCTCCTCATTCTCTTCACTGGCAATGTATTTTTTTCTAGCTTGATTGAGTGGAAAAGGGGAAACGGTGTAGCAGCCTCGAAGGTATTTCAGTCTGTTGTAATGGCCACATCCTTAGCTCGTGTGGGATTGGGCACTGATGATATTGTCAAATACGAGTGATTTTTTTTTTTAAATCATGTTCTGTTGTTGGAAAGATAGTATGGCATGGTAGCCAAGAGCATGAACTTGATGCTTTGTGACTAGACGGCCTTGGTTCAAATCATAGCCCAGCCACTTTTTACATTTTTGATTCTTTTTATTTTATTTTACTTTATTTTATTGTTTGTTTGTTTGTTTATTGAGGGGGGATCATAAGCAGCGGGGGGGGGCGGAGCAGAGAGAGGGGGAGTTTCTCTGCACTGTCAGTGCAGACCCCCCCAAGCAAGGCTCGATCCCATGAACTATGAGATCATGACCTGAACTGAAACCAAGAGTTGGACGCTTAGCTGACTGAGCCATCCATGTGCCCCTAGGTTTGTGTTTCCAAGCAAGTTACTTAACCTATCTGTGCTTCAGTTTTTTTCCACCTGTTAAATGAGCATAATAATAGACAAACCTCAGGCAGCAGTGTGTGGATTAACTGAGATGGTCCATGCAAACCATTTAAAGTGGTGCCAGCGTCCGTTTACATCCTGTATGCACGGAAGCAGCCTGACATGAAGGTGATTAAGCTGTGACACCAGTGACTTGGTCACCTGGCCTGAATCAACTGATGTGGCTTTGTAAATGTTCTTTGGTTTACCCAGATATTTCTTCTAAAAGTATTTTTTTATTATAAGGCAATCAGTTTTAAAAATAAAGAAATCAAGAGCTTTAGGTTGTTTTTTTTTTTTTGAGTATAGTTGACATGCAATGTTATATAAGTTTCATGTGTACAAGGTAGTGATTCAGCAACCATACAGTGATGCTGTGATCCTAATTACCGTCTGTCACCATGCAACACTGTTGCATTACTGTTGACTATATTCCCTCTGCTGTATCTTTTGTTCCTGTGGCTAAAATCAAGCTCTTTGAATCAGAGGTGTAGTAGGCAGTTAGTTGGCCACATCTCTCCATCCTGAACCCTACTGGCAGATTTAGCTTTCTGAAGCACTCTGTTCTTAAATCAATTTCTGCTCAAAAAGCCTTAAAATGCACCTGATAATGGGGCGCCTCGGTGGCTCAGTCAGTTAGAAGTCAATTAGTCCAACTTCGGTTCAAGTCATGATATCCCAGTTTGTGAGGTCGAGCCACACATTGGGCTCTGTGCTGACAGCTCAGAGCCTGGAGCCTGCTTTGGATTCTGTGTCCCCCTCTCTCTGCTCCCATCACCTCAAGAATAAATATATATAAAAAAATAGTAAAAAAAAAAAAAGATTTACCTGATACAAGCTTCTTGCCTGTCTTGGCATTTCTACTAGAGTCTTGCTTGTTCTTTCCCTATATCTCCTCAACCTTTTTTATCCATTGTTCTCCCAGGAAGCATCTACTAGTCAAAATTGATCTAGTGCCATTTTTCAAATATATCACATTCTTTCTTGTCTCTCTTCCTTTGTTCACTTTGTTCTTCTTGTCTAACATGCCCTACCTTGTTCTCCACTTATCTAAGTCATACCTAATGTTCTGAACTGAGCCAGAAAAGGGAGGTATCTTTTATCTCCTTTGTATTTTTTATCACATAATATGATTGTCTGGATGTGCTAGCTGCTAAGTAAATGCTGTTAATGATGATGAAGTCTTCTGTTGGCTCTACTTTCAAACTATATTTAGAATCTCATCTCTTTACACCATCTCCAAGACTGTCACCCTTGTTTAAGACACAGTTACTTTATGCCTGACCCCTTCTACCACCTGCCCCACCCTTGCCTACCCCCTACAATTTACTCTCAACCCATCAGCAAAAGTAATCCACTTACAATTTAAGTCAGACCATAGTTGTTTTTCTGCACCAAATTCCCCAATAACTTCCCATTGCATCCTGAGTAAAGCCAAAGTTTTTTTCTTAATTTATTTTTCTCTGTTTTTAATGTTTATTTATTTTTGAGAGGAGAAAGAATCCTAGTGATGGAGGTCAGCGAGGTGGGGGTGGGGCGGGGGGGGAGAGAATCCCAATCAGGCTCCGCACTGTGAGTGCAGACCCCCATGTGGGGCTTGAATCCACAAACCATGAGATCATGACCTGAGCTGAAACCAAGAGTCAGATGCTTAACCAACTGAGCCACCCAGGCATCCCAAGCCAAAGTTTTTATGATGGACTACAAAACCCCTTAAGGTGTGCCAGTCTACCCCAACCCCCCCGCCCCCCCGTCACTCCTCATGTCCTACTCTTCCCTTCTTCCTGTCCCTTACTGCTCTCTACTTCCGTCACACTGGCTTCTTTGCTATTCTCTAAAGATGAAAGAAAAAATTCCACCTCTAGGCCTTTGCAGCAACTGGTTCCTTTGCCCAAAAAGCTCCTTGGGAAATCTTCATGGTTCCATGCTTCCTGCAGGTCTTTGATTAAACATCTTCTCTGTGAGATCTTCACTGATAATCCCTGATTTACTGTCTGTCTCTCTGCACTGGAGTGTAAATTGGGGCGTTGGGGGTGGGGGGAAGAGCGAGGACTTTTTGTCTATTTTGTTAGATTTGCTATCCTCAGTACCTGAAACAGAACCTGACACCTAATAAGTACTTAGGAAACAGCTATTGTACTTATGAATGAAAAGTTTACCGTTAAAAATATGTCCATATTCCTAACTCTCATTTCAAATATATTTAGACACAAACAAAAGCAAGCATCCTATATTAGCTCTGAGAAAATTAAAATAGCTATAGTTGAATATTAGCCATGGCAATTGGAGCAGAAAGTTCCATTGCAGAGAAAAGATATTTCTGCATCAAGTAAAGAAAAAGAAATGGTTTACAGTATAATTGCCATGTGAAATTATATTAGTGTCCTTGGAGGACCATTGTTAAGCCAGCACCAAGGCACATTTTGAGAGCACAAATGGTTTTGGTCACCCCATCCTCTTCCTAAAGTGGAGAATGTAGCTAGTATTTGGGGTTTTTTTTTATTTGTTTTATCATTTGTTTTGTCACTTAGTGGCAGAGTAAAAAGGTGAAAGAGCATTAATGTTGGAGTTAGCAAACCCAGGTTTAAACTCTGGTGACGCTATGTGTCCTTGGTCAGAATAGGTAACCTCTCTGAGCTTCTGTTTAACTATGTATAAAATGGTGGGGGTTTTTTAAATTTTTTCTTAATGTTTTTTTATTTATTTCTGAGGGAAAGAGTGAGCGAGCAGGGGAGGGTCAGAGAGAGAGGGAGCACAGAATCCAAAACAGGCTCCAGGCTCTGAGCTAGCTGTCAGCACAGAGCCCGATGCAGGGCTTGAACCCACAAACCATGAGATCATGACCTGAGCTGAAGTTGGACACTTAACCGACTGAGCCATCCAGGTGCTTCTAAAGTGGTTTTTAATAATGCCTTTCTCTATTCTAAAGGTTAAATGAGAAAAGACACATGAATCTTCTAGGACATAACATGAGTTTAATAAATGTCTTGTGAGCATTGCACCCTATAGAAATGGCTATGTGCTTTGCTACTGAATTCCACCTTTTGGCTTAAATCAAAAGGGGGAAATACCAGTGAGACTGATGTCTAGGAATAAGCTTTGGATCCTGGGCATGGACCGCAGGGAAGTCTGCAACACCACAGATCTCTCTGATGAAGCTGAAAGCACCTTTATAGAACATGAGCCCAACCACTTACTTGAGTTTTGTGGAAGGCAGTACTCTTTTTATCTTCTGAACCATTTCTTATTCTATTCTCCACTTCCAATTCCCTTCTATTTCCCTTATTTCCAAAATGTTATGCCGTGTGTGAAGTTGGAGATCCTATACTGAAAATCATCCAGGACATCAACAGAGGAAAAGTAAGATCAGGCATTTACTCTCCATGATAAAATAAATAACATGAATACTCATTTTCACATTGAAATGTGAGGAACACATGTACATCGATTAAGTATGGGAATTATAACCTCCAGAGGGAGGAAAACATTTTGTTTAAACTGCTGAACTGTTTTTTTTTTAACTTGGCTTTTTTTTCAATGGCATGAATTTTGCAACTCTCAGGAAGCCAAAGCTGTTGTTGAAGAAACCAGAGCCCTGCGAAGTCGGATTCACCTTGCCGAAGCCGCACAGCGACAGGCACATGGAATGGAAATGGACTATGAAGAAGTGATCCATCTGTTAGAGGCCGAGATCACAGATCTAAAGGCTCAGCTTGCTGATTATTCGGACCAAAATAAAGTAAGCAAAACCTCCTCTCTTTTAGTTACCATGGTTTCCTTGCCGTTGTCATGTATCCTGTTTTCATTTTCTTTTCATCTGCACTTCTAAACTAGGTCAGTGTTTGTCTTCTATTATTCACTGATAGGATGATGCGTCGTGGTGATGCGATGGGGGATAATGTGAACGTTGGGAGCCTCCCTTTATCCACATAGCTTGGGGATGGAAAAGAAGGTGCCCCAAATTTATTTGGGTCATTGGTCAACATTGTACAGCTCAGGCATTAAGTTAACTACTTAACATTTAATTGATTACATTGGTTTTCTCCATTTGTTCCTTAACTTGCTAATTTGCCTTGTGGGAATGGGAAGAGGAGAGTATAGGGATGAGTTTTGCTCTTTGATTAGAACACTCAAGGAAGTGTGAATGTTAAATAATTGTTGCCCAAGGCCCAAGATAATTAATAGGAAGAAACTAAGTTTGAATTTAATAGGCTCCAGTTCCAATAGCAAAATACTGAATGCTATTTAGAAGGCAATATAATCTTTTTTATGGGAATCTTTTTATGACGTGATTTTTTTTAACGTAATACATACTATATTCATTGAAGGGTCTTCAAAAACTATAGTAGACATACGCATTTTTACTCTACTGCAGTAGAAAATAAGTAAATTGAAATACATATTTTATAACTTCAACAAGCTCTCTTAGGATACATGTTTCCATATCTAATCTGGTCAACTTTCAAGAAAACATAAAGCAAGTTTGAATAATTTATGTCTATTTCTAGAAATATAAAACAGTTAAATACCTTAAATACACCAAGTGGAAGTGAAACTGGTTTTAGAAAAGCAAAATACAGAAGAAAATCTGAAATTTTCCTTGGTTAGCTCTAGAGAGGCACTAATACATTTCTCATATCTGTCCATTTAAACCAATTACAAAAATGCTGATGTTCCTGCCACCTTTGATAATACGCAAGGCTAAGGGAAAGTCATTATTTTTGAAATCAGAGATTCACTCTTATTTCATGTGAGTAACTTTAACATGATTCTGAAAATACTTGGGGAACTAAAATCTCAAAAGTACAGTTTTATGAAACTCTCTTTACATTTGGAGGGATAATCAACAGTCATTAGAAATATCTTCTAAGTAATATCATATTCAAAGAGTTCTCATGAATTGATTCAAAAAAATTTTTAAGCATAAATTATTTGTGATTTTCTGTTCCACCTCTTACTGAGAGACATTTTTGTCCTAAGTTGTCTAGCATGTAATTAATTCAGTTTTTCCCTTTTTTAACATAATGGGGTCTCCTGCCATTCCTCCCAACAAGATTCTATCTAAGCTAAGCCCTTAACGTGTCTCTGAAAACAAAACAATCTTCTGTTTGTTTGTTTTTTTTAAAAATATATTAGACAAGAACATCTCAACATTTTCCAAACTCAATACCAGTGAGGAAAGAGAAAGAAACTTTTTTTTTTAAATGTTTGAGATTGCTTTAAAAGACATTTACCAAGTGTTGCAGGACTCAGATTGAGATCTTCATTTTTAAGACACAGATTCTTTTTGTAACAATGTTTTTATTTTTCACTGTAAATTTTTCCTTTTATTGTCTCTATACTTATTTACCATTTTTATTTTTTATTTTTTGTATTTACCCCCAGCTTAGGAAATAAAACATTACCAACACCTTTGAAGATCCAGCGGCCCTCCCTAGCCACATTCCCCTCCCTTGCCCCTCAGAAGTTACCACTTTCCTGGATTTATGTACGGTTAACCATTTTCTTGGTCATTTTATCACATATGTTTATATCTCTTACCAGCAAATGTTGTTGAGTCTTGCCTGTTTATCAACTTTATGTGAATAAAAATGTCCTACATGTATTATTCCTTCTTGCTTTTTTTTTACTCAAACTTTTATTTTTACAATTTGTCCATTTGAAATTTATAGCTGGTTCATGTATTTTCATTGCTTTTTTTGTACTTCCTTGAATGGATATTACTACAGTATATTTGTCCACTCTGTATTTGTTTCCATTTTCTTTATTATGAAGAATGTTGATAAAAAACATTTTGGTATATATCCTGCTTCACATGTATAACAGTTTCTCTTGGGTTCCTGTCTTAGAGTGGAATTGCTAGGTTGAATGATGATTGGTCCACTTGACTAGGTAATGCCTAATTGTGTCTGAAAGCTTTTAAGCCGATTTTTACTGCTCCACCTCCAGTAGTGAACGAGAGATACTATTTACCCCACACCCTTGCTGACACTTTTTTTTTTCATTTACTTTTAATTTATATCAATCTGGTAGGTGTAATAAGTAAATCTCATTATGGTTTAATTTGTATTTCCCTGATTACTAATGACTCTGAGCCACTGGTGTGCTGGGACCAGCTGTAGTGCTTGCTCACAATAGGTGATCGTATGCGTCTCTTCTCAACTGCATATTCAGTGGCATCAAGTTGCTTGATAGCTTGATACCAGCCATGGTGGAATTATTTATACCCCCAAATGCTATAAACCAGGGCTTTTCCCCCTGGCCCAGATAGCCAGTTGAGCATATATTTATGTACTTGTTAGGCATTTGTGTTTCTCTGTGAAATGCCTTTTCACAACTCGGAATTGATTTTCCCATTGGGTTTCTTTGCACATTGATATGTAGTGATTGTTCACATGTTCCAATTACTAATCCTGTATTAAGTTGATATATTATTTAAAAATCTTTTCTCTCAAATGTATGGCTTGTCTTTCACCCAGTGGTAAAATAAACACCAATTTTCAGGTAGGCAAACTTATCAATCTTTTCCCTATGTATCCTTTTTAGAAGTTCTTCCATTCCCAAAGATATTCTTTATATTTGCCTTTAAAAGTTTTGATCCTTCTGTCGTTGGCTTAGTGGCATTGTATGGGGAAGGAGATCCATTTTATTCTTTCTTTATTCTAAATGGATGATCAGATATCCCAGCACCATTTATTCAAAAGCTTCCTCTTTCCTAATTGATCTACAAAATCAGGTCTGTCATATATCAAGATTTCATGTGCAGCTGTCTTTCTGAAGGCCCTCCATTCTCTTTCCTTGGCCTATTTGTATATTCTTGTGCAAATAACATACTGTTTTGGTTACTGTATCTTTTATAGGAAGTCTTGATGTATGACCATGCTGTCTAGTTCTTTTTCTTTAAAAGTATATTGACTAATAACCCTTTGGCCTTTTGTGTGAATTTTATAAATTCAACAAAAAGAAAAAAATTACTGGAATTTTTACTGAAAATGCATCACATATATAGATGAATTGGGGAAGAATTTATATCTTTATGATTGAGTCTTTTTTTTATAAACACCACTGAAGCACAGACCAGTTAATTGCATTGTAGACACAGAATGTAGTCTATAGTATAATGACTCCAAAATTTGTTGATGCTTACTTCATGGCTTATACTATATAGCCATGGTCAAAGTCAGCTTCAAAAGAATTCTTCAAATTTTTTGGTGCATCATTTTATATAATCCACTAGATCAGGGTCATTCATTTTAGAGTTCAGCTTTTCTGTAGTCATCTTAATTTCTTTGTCAGAGAAATGCATTAAAATCTCCTTTTTTTATTTGTATTTTTTGAAGTAATGTTTTTAGCCACATATAGGCTTGGAATTAACATTATCATCCTTTATGGAATGTTGTGACTCTTCAATTTAGCAATCTTCTATTCCCCCTAATATTTATTTTTGATTAATACTAAAATAGTTACAACAGTTTTCTTTTCGTATTTACCTGTGTATGTACCTTTCATGTTAAACTCTGCATTGTCCTCACATTTTAAGTGTGTGTGCAGTAAACAACATATAGCTGAATTATTTCCTCATCTTACTAATTTTTGACCTTTAATTGAAAATATCTTTCCATTTACATTGTTTTATTTGAAAATGCACTTGGCTTCATTTCTACCCTCTTTAATTTATTCATTTTATTTGTGCTATGTTTCGGGTTGTTTTTTTTTTTTAAGGTGTCATTTCTTGCCTGTTTATTTTAATGTTTATTTATTTATTTTGTGGGAAATAAATAATTTTGTGAGAGCACAAGCAGGAGAGGGGCAGAGAGAGGGAGAAAGAATCTCAAACAGGCTCTAGGCTGTCAGCATAGAGCCTGACATGGGGCTTCATCCAGGGCTTGATCCCATAATCTGTGAGATCATGACCTGAGCCAAAATCAAGAGTCAGATGCTTAACCAACTGAGCCACCCAGGAGCTCCTTGCCTGTTTTTTGAATTGGTTCAGGTTATGTTCCCCAACTCCCATTCACTGTATTTCCTCTTGCTGGTTTATAGAAGGTATGCACTCTGTTTCTAATTTTTAATGATTATCTTAGAAATTTTAACATTCTGTTTTCACTCAAATTATAAAACTAATCACTAGGGGCACCTGGGTAGCTCAGTCAGTTGAGCATCCTATCTTTGGCTCAGGTCATGATCTCACTGTTGGTGGGTTTGAGCCCCGTGTCTGGCACTGTGCTGACGGCTGAGAGCCTGAGCCTGCTTCAGATTCTGTGTCTCCCTCTATCTCTCTGCTCCTCCCCTGCTCGCTCTAAAAAACACACAAAAAAAATCACTAGTTTTCCCCTTCTTCTAAATATTACAAGCACTTTAAGACATAAATCCAATCATCCCTTCCTACTTAATTTCTATTTCTTTCAGTATTTTAGTTCTTGACTTTTAACACAATAAGTTAGATACTATCACAGTTTATTTTGTGGAGTCAACTTTTGTTTAAATAGATGCCCATCTTTACCGTTTTCTATGTCCAACATTCTTTTTTGCATCTCAGACCTTCTTGCTAAAATTATTTCCTTCCTGGAGTACATCTTTTAGAAATGTGTTTAATGAGGATCTGTTGGTAACACATTCTCTTCAGTTTCATTTGTCTGAAAACATCTTCATTGAACTCTTGCTCTTGAAATACATGTCTCCTACATTTAAAGTAAGTTTGCATTTAATTTCTTTCAGTGTCTTTATTCCATGATTGTGATATCAGCAGCCAATCTGTTATTTGTTTGCAATCCGCTGTTTCTTTCTTCATGATTTTAAGATCTCTTTATCTTCTATGTTCAGCAGTTAGACTGTGATGAGTCATGTGTTGACTTATTTTTATTTATAGTGCTTGAGATTCACTGAGTTTCCTGATCTGAGGAACAGATTTCTTTTGTTATATCTGAAAAACTCCAAATTGTTACCCTGAGCTATGTCTCTTTCATTCTTTCTGAACCCTCATGTGTGTAATTCAGATTGGGTATATACTATATATTCATCTAGTTATTTTCTCCTTACCTCTTCTCCTTTTTTTTTCTATGAAAACCTTTACCTCTGTGTTCCAGTTTACCCATTCTCTTTTCAGCTATATCTAATTGGATAGTAAACTCATAAATTGAGTTTCTAATTTCGTTTTGACTATACTTTTATTTTTAAGATTGATTTTTTATGCCATATGGATCTATTTTTATAGTTTCTTTTCCCTTTATCATGTCTTAAATTCCTCCCTAATTTTTAAAACATATTAAACACTACTTTATAGTCTGTATCTGATCACTCCAATATCTTCTGTCTTTATAGGTCGGATCCTGTAATTTGCTTCCTTCAGCTGCTTTTGTTCATGGTAGCTTATTTCCTGAGGTCCTATTCTTTTGACACAGTATATGTAGAAATTCTTTGGGATCTGATTTGAGGAAATATCCCTCCACTGAAGTTTTTTGTTTGCTTCTGCCAGTCTGGGACTTATTTAAACCAAAATTTCACCTTATAAACTTACAGGACACACAGGTTATACAAATTATGACCTCAAACCTTCATGAGAGGGTGCTTGTGATTAGAAATTATGGAGGAGAGTTTTTTTAACCCACTTGCTAGAACTAAAATCAAAACCATCGATTGTCTCTTTCTAACTCACCCATTAAAGTTTTCTCGTTTGCCATGTGTGCCCAAAGATATACCCTCAGAGCAAATTATGCTGTAGCACACTCTTTTATAAGTGGGTTCACCCAGAATTTTTGTTTTTCGTCTCCATGGAATTCCTTTACTGTCAGTGGGATTATTTTACTGTTCACAGGATTCCTTTACTTCTCTGCCAGCTCAGCTTTACATTGACATATACATTAAATGTATATGTGTATCTTCAACAATTTTTGTTTTGCCACACCGATAGCGATTTCCGTCGGAAGCTGGTAAGCCATGTTGTAAAACAAGCCAAAAAAAAAAAAATGATGATAAACTCAATTCAAATGTACTTTACTATAAGAATCGATAAACCCATATGCAGCTTATCTTGTAAAATTTGCAGCATCCCTATACAATCTAACTTTTAAATATGCATATGCAGTCAATTAAGTTCCTCCCCAAATCAGAAGATGGGTATAGTAAGAGAGAACAAATAATATGGTAATGTTGAACATTAGTTAATAACAACTGAACCGAGGAGCCACTGATGTAAAATCAAAGAAATATGTAAGACCCTCCTTTTGATGCCTCTATCCAGGAAAGTGTTCAGGAGTTAAGAAAGAGAATCACAGTGCTCGACTGCCAATTGCGAAAATCAGAAATGGCTCGAAAAACTTTTGAGGCGTCCACTGAAAAGCTTCTTCATTTTGTAGAGGTAAATTTTCCTTTTACATTACTTTATGTCTATCCTTAAGAAATCTATAGATGACTGACATACGGATAAATGTCATGGTGTTTGGTGGCGAGTGGGACATTCTCTGGGTTGAAAACAGCAATTCTAACCAACAGCCATTTTTAAAATTGCATAAATAATGAAAAGACCTGCTAACAAACAGATTCTTAAAAGCAATAATCGAGACAGGATAACATGATCCCAAATATATACTATTGTTTTTTGAATACCTTTTCAAAACTGTTAATACTAGGGGCGCCTGGGTGGCTTAGTCGGTTAAGCGTCCGACTTTCGCTTGGGTCATGATCTCGCGGTTCGTGGGTTCGAGCCCCGCGTCGGGCTCTGTGCTGACTGCCAGCTCAGAGCCTGGAGCCTGTTTCAGTCTGTGACTCCCTCTCTCTCTGACCCTCCCCTGCTCACGCTGTCTCTCTCTCTCTCTCTCCTAGAAAAAAAAAAAATTAAAAAAAAAAACTGTTAATACTATACAAATATTATTTAATAAATATTTACCCTATAAAGAAATGTTTCTATAGCTATTTTTACACACCTGAGTGGAGTTCCATGTCAATGTAATTGATTCTTTTTTCCTCACATAACAGAAACACCTTTTAATCAACTGGGAGTGGAAGGAGGGGGGAGGTTAGAAACATTAGGTAAGTAAGAAAATATGGTTTAAAAATATCAAACTTACATATCTCCTTTGATTCTAGACTATTCAAGAATTATTTTCTGATAATCCTTCTCCTTTATCAAATTTAAGGTAAGAACATTTAAGTGTTTACCATAGAGTATGATTACGTTTTTTATTTGGTAATTGTGACTAAAATCTCTTAAATACCCTTAAGATTCTACATAACTCCTATTTGATACTGGTTTTTTAATGTCTTGTGGAAACGGATATAAGGACGTGTTGTTTTTGGCCCCATTTCTGTAAAAGAAGTTCCTGGAGTTATGTAGCCAGTCACTGTAACCTAGTACTCTGTTGAGGTGGGAATCACCTATCTTGTTGTTGTGAGGACTTCTGTAAAGAGGGGATTACCTTAAAGTTCTATAAGCATCCTGTGTATAAATAAAAAGCACTTTAAAGGTCAGTCTCAAGCTAGCAGATCCGTTGTTACGGCAAACAGAATTTTATAAAACAGGTACATGCAGTCAGTTTCTTTCAGTTTCAGCATTCGGTAGACACAAATCAAAGAAATATATTTGGAGAATACACTTTGATTTTGTTATTATTCACAGTTTGTTTCCAATTCAAAGTTTCTTTCTAAGAGCTACAAGCATCTTAATAAGATTTATGTATTTCAAACTGCAAGTTTATGGCCATTGTGATACATAATGAGAGATTCATAAAAGAAAGTTTCCGGTTTATCCATTTTCAAAGCAGTTTTTGCCCTCATCTCCTAATAGCTGCCACGAGCAATGCACTTCTACTTCTAGCAACGCACGCTTGCAGAAACAGGGAATCTCTGCCCTTTACTATGAAAACAACAGTTTAATAAATGAAGATGGTTCATTGTATTCTTACTATATTTCAGGGTTCCACATAGCATTTTTTTTTTTACCTTAGAAGAATATCAGTGATAGTACACTTTTTTATAAAAAATCATTATTGAACTTGTAGTTGACCTACAATTTTATTTTAGTCTCAAGTGTACACCATGGTAATTTGATTATTCTCTACTTTATGTGATAATAGTATACTTTTAAATTCACTTTGTTGTCCTGTGTTATTCTAATGAAAGATTGCTCTCCATGCTGCTTATGATGTAAGGTAATTATTTTCAACAACAGTGTTAAACTACTCAGCAATCAAATTCCCTTGTATGGTTAGATAGATCCCCTATCTCCACCCACCACGGTCTCATTGTGACCTTGGATAAAAATTCAAAAGTTTTGGTATTAAAAATGATGGTTAAAAATAACTGTTTAAAAGCCAGAGCTCGCCCTCAAACTTAAACTGGTTCATGGGGGGAAAAAAGGTAACCTTAAAAAATAAGATTAAGCAACTTTTCACCATGTCTTAGAAACTTAAACTCTGGTAAAGTATGGTTCATTCTTTCTAATATACTATGTCTCCTGTAATAAATTTAGGACTTGGTCATTCAACACAGAATAAGTTAGAATTTGAAATCGATGTATTTGAATTTGAGAATTTGAGAATTGTCAATATTTTAGTTTCTCCTTATGAACGAATACCATCCTGCTTAAGAAGATGGATTATAAATAATAATAGTTTTGTTAATCAGTTTAAAATTGTCCCTTTTCAAGTAAAAGTTTTAACATAATGGTTTTCTGCAGTAAAACCTGGCATTTTAAATTATAGCAGACTACGTTTCAGGTGACATTTGCATCTTCAAAATTTGATATAAATGCTGTTTAGATTTAGGGACAACAAATGGGAGAGCTTAAGAGATAATTTCAGGAGCAAATATGCATATTGAAATTATACTTAATATTACAAGAAGTAACAGTAAATGCCTGCTTAATAAATTTACGTCTAAGTGCTTCGTTTGAATTTTTACAAAACTAAAGAAAAGGCAGTATCATGTTAGCATAACATAAGTGCTCACAAAATAAGCCCAGCAATGATTTATTCCTCCTTCTTATCAGGTCTGTCTAATTCTTTAACTATGTCTTTATTACATAACAAAGAATGGAAAACAGAAGTGTTTGTGATTACTTCATTTTATGACTATAAGACTCCAGTATTCCCAGAAATACAAATACTTTTTGTACATAAGAATTCAGATTCCGCCAAGATGGATGTTATCTATTGTGTAATCAGCTCGGCTTTGCATTGTTGCCGCCACAGTGAAAGAAGAGTGGTGTTGGCCTCTCAGACTTCCCTCACGCCCCTGGGAAGGAATGGACGTAACATCGCAGCAACGCTGGCACTTGAATCTAAGGAACTTGTGAAATCTGTTCGGGCCATACTTGATATGGATTGTAAGTTTTCTGCATTTTTTCACTTTTTTCCTCCAGTAACTCATTTAACAAAACCAAAGGAAATTTCAAGCTTGACGGTTTAATTTTGTTAAATGCGTTGGTTTGCCTATAGTAAAACTAACAGCTAGTTGATAAAAATCCTAATACACTCCTTGTAACGGGAGCATATTGACTTTATTTAAAGTGCCCGAAATGGCTTCCAACAGAAGATAGCTGATTAAGACATGTTTTTGCCTCTTCTTCCATCCAAAGTCTCTGAAATGGAAGAACAAATAGAAAAATAAATCCACAACAGCACTGGAAACCTGGAAGGTTAAGAACCAACATTTAGGGATTTTTGAATAATACACAACAGATGGAATAAAATGGAAGGTACAGCCCAGCTGAGCAAAAGACCCCAAAACATAATAAAGATCAAAGACAAAGCTGCTGAAATAGTAAGTTAGCAAGAACCGTGAAAAAAATGTCCAAGATCACAGGCAGGGAAGACTAGGAACAGACCCGGGGGCACTCAGCAGGGTAATTAATTAAAGGGCTATAGAATAGCTGAACCGGTTCCCTACTCATCAGAGCTGCTGGCTCAGGCATTTCCCCCTAAGATGGGGCCAGGAGAATACCTCTCTGGACACCCCGAGAGTCAGCACTGGGCTAGAAAGAGATTGCGAGGGCACCAGACTCAGTGACTGCCAGTGTCCCAGCAGACAGGGAGATCCTGTGGGAGAGCTTAAACGATCAGACACTTCCATCCTTCCCTCCTCCTGTCTCCCAGCAAAATTGCCTCTTCATGGATTTGGACTCCCTCTTAATGTGTTTGTTCTTCCGTCTCCTGATGTCAGTCTGACTGCTGGTCGTCTTTGCGCTGACCTCTAGCATTCCACTGTCCCCATGTGCCACTCTTAATCTTCCCTATCCTGGGGACCAGATATCAAATATATATAAATATAAATGTAGAAAGGTACAGATAAAAGTCTTTGTTCACAAAGTATCCAAATAATAAGTTTCGAGTGAAGTCCTATGTAGTAAATGGTTGGTCTTCGTAGAGAATAATATTCAGAGACCCTTTGGAGTAACTTTTAACTTCAAAACTATAGAAAGAAGATTGGAAACCATGCTTAATTTCTGCAGTGAGTTTTTTTTTTCTTTATTCTGTATAACCTATTACATTTTAAAAAATCAAATTATATTTCAAAAACCCTATAAGAACTCTTTATATGAAGAAATCCTGTGGGTTTCAGGATAGATGAAAATGCTTCTAACGTATTATATGTACACTCAGAATTTCACGTATCAGACATTTTTAAGTTAGGGTGGGACCCGTGGAGAGAAACACCTGCATATACACACACAGCCCAGCAGACACTGCCATCGTTAATTTTAATTACCTTGCTAACATTAACCTTTACATTTGTCAAACATGATTATTCAAAGAAAATATTTGAAATTCAGCAGAACTCCTTTGGAAGAGAAGTGAAAAATTCCATCGGCACTTTTTATGTCGTAAGACCGTACCTCATCTGCTGTTTAAACTGGCAAATAGTTTCTGCATTGTCTTTTTATTTAGAGATATAATTGCTAACATTGGCATGTATTCCCAGTAGTTTTATAATTTCTATGACCTATCTTTCTCAGTTTGATAATTCAGATAAACTCAGCTCATTTTCTTTCTCTTTATGCAGTAGCTTTTCTATATGTAATGGAAAGCAGAAAATTACTACCATGAGGTAGATAATTCAGCTGCAGCCTCTACCTCATTTCCTTTGGCGTGACTGTCTGGTTATTTCAAGTTACAATTTGGAATTTTCTCTTGGGTAATTGCCTTCACTTTCTTCTTAACATAAGTACACTCTGGGAGGTTATACAATGGGATTTCCTCAGAAATGAGAATCAAATTTCTTGGGTGTTATAGCTTAAACCTAGTCTCTGATGGAATAGCTAGAAGATAATTCTGAGCCTTTTTTAGATGGTGGCCTCTACTGAAATCTGGAGAAAGCCCCGTTACCAGACATGTGCAGTTACGCATTTGCATATCCATCTTTAGAATGTTTATAAACCCCAACTTAAGAATCTAGATGTAGGATCACAGAGACCACAAGTGCTTTCTACAGCCTTGCAAACCCGGCCATCTAGCTCTCGTCAGGATAGCTGTAGCAATATGAATCATAGAGGCAGCCTGGAGGAACAGTTTGAACCCATGTGAACAGTGTTCTGCAGAATTTCTGAAGATCCCTGGAGGTGCCCCAGAGAATATCCCAATTAGCCATCCAACTTCATTGGGCAAATTAATTAACCTCTGGTCCTCTTGCCTCATATAAAAGCTGGAGTTCATAATATCTAAACTGGCAGAATTGGAGGATTAAATGAGATATATGTGAAGTAGCTAACAGAGCCCCTGGTAGTATAAGGTGTTCATACATGGATGTTACAGCTGCTGGTGCTGCTAATGCTGGTACCACATTACTATTATTTAAAGCAGCTAATTTACAACTGTTTTTCCTCTAAGTATTAAGTAACTGTTGTCTAAATCTTTCAGTTTGGATCCCTTTGAAAATTATGGTAGACGAGAGCTTTCCTTAATATATAACATATAATGTTATTTTCTTTTTTTTTTAATTTTTTTAATGTTTTTATTTTTGAGAGATAGAGTGCAAGTGGGGGAGGGGCAGAGAGAGAGACAGAATCGGAAGCAATCTCCAGGCTCTAAGCCGTCAGCGCAGACCCTGACATGGAGCTTGAACTCACTGCGAGATCATGACCGGAGCCAAAGTTGGACACCCAACCAACTGAGCCACTCAGGCGCCCCCATATAATGTTATTTTCAATTTTGAGTTAGAATATAGTCATCACAGGACGCCATAGCTAAATGTCTCCGTCAGCATCTTATCTTTCAGTTGTTTATTGCTAACTATAACAAAATGTGGTCTGCTCCACTGTACTGCCTCCACCGAAATAGCATGTAGACAAAATAGGCATTTTTGATCAGTATTGGAACCCCTAGAGGTGCCTATATCAACCTCCATCAGTATTTACGTAGTCAATAAATGTTTTAGTGCAATCTTTATTTGAAATAACTACCTGTTTTGAACTGCAATCTTTGATTGACGTCTAGATCGACAAAATAATTCTGTTACAAAGGCAGGAAGAAGCAGTTCTGTTTTTAAAATGCATAATAAAATGATAACTGGCCAGATATTCCATAGGAGGTCTTTAATAAGAACTTACTGACTTCCTGGTAAATGGGCAGCACAAACACAAGCATTTACCTTCCTTCAAGATTCCCATGGAAATGATAAATGGAATATAAAAATAGAGTAAAAGATCCTCAAGAGCACTAATAGTCACAGGCAGATCCCAAAAACTTCAGTAGGATAGATGGGGCCACATACAAGGGAAGCACAAATGCCCAAGTTGTTACTTCCCCTGCCTGACAACAGTGGCAGTTATGGGAATAATTGGAGGTCATTCTGGCAGGAGGACAGTGCGTAATGCATTCTAATTTAAAGGAGTAAGGGATAAAGCTAAAGACTCACTAGCGGGGAAATGGATTCCTTTTCCTCTTTTATCTTGGTGAGTCAATGGCATTTTTGGAATCCTCAGGATTCACACAGATTCTATGTCAAGCAGAGGCTGACTGGGGCTTGGTCTTCCCAGCAGCCTAGACACACACTGACAAACGCACGCACTTAGACATGTACTGGAGTACACAGGACACTTGAAATGTAAAGAGACCCCAGAACAGTGGCTTCGGCACCAAATGCCACCCTGCTCTTTACAGCCACCTCTGGTCTTGGCTCACCTCTCACTCCCCTCAGACTGCTGCCTTATCCTTATACTCATAACACAAGTGCACACTGGCCAGCCCCAGCGAGAGCTTTGAGAGGCTAACTCCAACAACAACATGGTTGGCTGTCAGTGCAACCAGGGGATCCACACATCGTTTCAAAGGTCAAAAACCAATTCTGATTAGAGTTCTCTACATCAAGCTTCTCTAAAGAGAAATACATAACATATGTATACACACACACACACACACACACACACAATTTCATTCAAGATCTTTTAAACAAATATATACATAAGCATACCAGTATATGATCATGATAAAGTCCACAGTGTTAAAGCAAGAAAATAGAGCTGTCAAGATTCAGAATAGACTACCATCTACCAAGATGGTAGAGTGATTTCATGCCAAAACCTCCCCATTCTGCTCCTACACTTAGAAGTGACATTTAAAATTATGTTTGTGTATTTAAAAGACGAAAACCAAGAAATTCACATCTCCCTGCACCAAGAACAGAGGGTAAAACTGTAATGATAAGTGAGCTCTTAAGCTTCAGAGATTCATGGGATTGAGATGAGCAGCTGGAGCCAAGGCTTCTACACCCACGAGGACCCAAATGATGCCTGAGTAAAGGAAGCAAGGAGCAGGAATCTTCCTGTGGAGAATACACTTTCTTTTCTTAAGTTACTCATATATTAGGCATTAAAAAAAAAATCCATCCAATTTAGGAGCCATCTGGGCCTGCCACTAATTAAAGTTGAAAGTAAATACTCTCATCCACTACAGGTGGAAATATAATTTGGCACAACATTCCTGGGAATCAGTTCTGCACTATATATCAAGAGCTTTTAAAATATCTATTTGAAAAGTGTTTTTGAAAGTCAAAAATAATATTTTGTTGGTCATCTATTTTAACCCAACAATCCTACCTGTTGGTATTTCGCAAAGAAAATAATGAGAGATGTGCTTAAAAATGCATCTATAAGTATTTGGATCACACCATTTCTTATAACAGCAGAAATATGGATGTTCAACTGTTACAGTTGGTTGAATAATTATATAATTTTTACTCAACCAATTGAAAATAAAGGTGACCTTTACCCCTACCGAGCAATGCCCATCTGATTACATATATTTGTCTGTGTGAGCTTCCTGCATCAATTCAGGTGTTGCTGTCTGAAACTAGCAGTATTTTAAATTTTAAAATTAGAATGTCAGTAATAGCTGCTTTTTGTCTTTATATTCTGAAGCTAATTAGAAATTATTTAGGCAGATGGGAAAAGGTTTTATGAGAAAAAGGGGAAATGTCGTACTGCAACATTTGAAGGACTTTATAATTTTTTTCTTTTAGATCTAAAACTCAGACTTGATATAGCATCTTCTCATTGTACTTATTCTGCTTTTCAAACTGTCATCACTGCTTTTCTTGTTTCCCTCAGCACACATTTTTATAAGCTAACATGAGTTTATCAAAGAAAAAGCCCTATATTTTTGGTGAAAGTCAGCTATACTATTTAGAATAGGCATGATGGTATTTGTTTCTCCATAAACTTATCATGGCTATTTATATATATTTCTTCTACTAGAGTTGAGGAAGGTGTTCCAAGCATAAGGAGATAGTTTATGTGACTCTGATGCCATTTGGAGGGAATTTCACCTGTTTTTTAGTAGGGTAGACCTATTTCCTAGTGACTTGATCATATTGGTGTTGTCTTACCAATTCAAGGGAAATGGTGAACTCACATATTCTCTTGTATTGTTGCAAATTGAAAGTAGGTCAGTGCTATGATGTCCTATTAGGAAAATATATCAAATCTTGGGTGATCTCTGGGAAAGAAACTCTGCTTGGGTTATTTAATTTTGCTTTAAATGAGCAAATTATTGTTAACTTCAAGAAAAATAAGTTATTTCTTTTCCTAGTACAGTTTTATTTCCAGGGGGAAAAAAAGTGAGAGAAAAATATGTAACTTAAGAAAAGGTAACCGTTGGGGCACCTGGTGGCTCAGTTGGTTAAGCATCTGCCTTAGGCTCAGGTCATGATATGGTTCATGGGTTGGAGCCTCACATGAAGTTCTCTGCTGTCACATGGAGCCCACTTGAGATTCTCTGTACCCACCCTCTCTGCTCCTCCCTTACCCTCTCAAAAATAAATAAATAAAAATTTAAAAAATAAAAAATAACCATTGGAGCACCTGGGGTGTCTTAGTCAATTGAGCATCTGTATCTTGGTTTTGGCTCGGGTCATGATCCCTGGGTCATGGGATCGAACCCTGTGTTGGGCTCTGCACTGAGCATGGAGTCTGCTTGAGATAATATCTCTCTCTCCCTCTGCCCCTCTCTCCTGCTTGCAGTCTCTCTCTTTATTTTTTTTTTAAAGTAACCATTTAGAATTGTTACTTCATTCTTCATGAACCATTTATTGAGTATCTGCACTGAGTCAGACCATGACCTCGGCAGTAGGATAATAGCATACAAAGTCCCTTCTGTCAAGCTGCTTTGGTAAATTATAAGGGTAGAAATGGGCAAACAAGTTACCAAAGAAGTGAATAATTCCAGACAATGGTGACTGTTATGCCTACAAAAAAAACCAGATGATGTGTAAGTGAGAATGCTCTATTCTTTGAAGAGATGACTTTTGAGCCAATATTCAGCCAGGAGAAAATCTATGGGAAGAGTTTTTCTGGACAAGTCTGAAAACCTTGAGGTAAGAGCAATCTTGACATATTGGAGGGAGCTGGAAGAAAGTCTGAGTTTCTGATACATATGAGCAAACAGAGGAGTTAACATGAGATAAGGGTAGAGATGGTGAAAGAAGCTGGACCATACAGGGCTCTGAACACCATTCTAAGGAGTTTGGGTGTTATTTTGAGGATCATAAGAGCCATCAATGGTTTTAAGCAGGAGAAGAAACCTGATCGGGTCTACATTTTTAAAAGATCATTTGTTTGAAAGTGGGCTATAAGAATAGAAGAATAAAGAAAGCAGGAAGACTACATGGCTTTGCAGTGATTGAGAGACAAGATAGTAGCATGGGCCAGGTTTGAATAGCGAGGAGCAAATATTCATATTTAAAAGGAGATTTAATAGTTCATCAGTGTATATAACACTTTGAAACACCTGAAATTCAGTATTCGTGTTTAAACTTAAAATTCATGCACATATGAGGTCAGTGAGTAACCAGGTCAGTGAGTAACCAGAAGTCCAGAAGCACAAAGCAATTACCTGTTGTCATCTTCAATCTTTGACTATCTCCTATTTTCCTCTTATTCCTTCTACACATTAATTAACTCCTGGGTATTTGCCTTTTTCATTAAACACATTCCTGAGAATTGAAGTGATGAGGTTTTTTAATAATGCTAAATCTATAGTAACTATCAACTGTTTTCCATCGATACATAGGAAGCAAATATAATACAATTTGTCAGTCATAAAAATCAGAAAGCCACCGTATTTCTAGTATTTAGCATACCCAAAAACTATGTAGTATGAATCAATCCCAGAGCTACCACATGACAGACATTTTCATAGAAGATCATTTCCAGGGAAGTGTTTCAGATATATACTTTAATCACATATACTGCCAGCATCTACGAACTATAAAAGGCATGGCCAGACAAACAAGACTTAATTCCTTCTACCAGGCAGGAATATAGTTGTCAAGTCATGGAGATTGCAGGATGTACAACATCTAGGATTTATTAAGGTAAAAGCCTATATACCTTAGTACTAACATGGTTGAACAGACTGTAACATAGAATGATTTCCAACACAAAGGCAAAAAAAAGGCTGCTCCAAAAATTACAGAAGTTATTAATGTTTAAGTATAGTACATTATATCTTTCAAACAATGGAATTCCAGTTCCTTTCACAATTAAAACTGAGTGCAATAATAGAGAGTCTACACTCCTGTTCGACACGTTTTGCTCCTATAGGATTATCCAGTTATAACTTGATAAGCAAAATGTGAATGATGCCAGAAAGGAATATTTTCCCTGGAGGCCTGTGTCCTCATCCAAATGGAATACATGCTTTTGGGTTAATGAGAGAGGTATTCTCCAGAGTTCATCTAAGGACAGAGCATTAACAGCTCATCTCAGGGGAGACAGTGGCAGTAGCAGTCATGTGCAGTAACAGCTTTAATAATTATTTAATATGATACATCACTTCAGTGTAGATCCAGAAGTTCCTGCCTTCAACAACAGAGTACCAATATTACCACTACAGATAAATATATTTGAAGATAATAATACCATAGATATAGAAGATTTTTGCATTTTTATCAATTTCACAATTTGAAAGTACCATTTTATATCCATATGTCCTCACAGTAAGCCTGTGAGATAGGCATTATTGTTTATAATTTAAAAGATACAAAGAGGAACCTGGGTGGCTCAGTTGGTTAAGTGTGTGACTTCTTATCTCAGCTCTGGTCTTGACCTCAGGGTCCTGAGCTCAGGCCCCATGTTGAGCTCCACACTGGGCATGAATACTACTTTAAAAAATATATATATATTATATGTTAACAAAACAGTCATATATTTCAGGGCACCTGGATGGCTCAGTCAGTTAAGCATCCCACTCTTGATTTTGGCTCAAGTCATGATCCCAGAGTTAGCGAATTAAGCCCTGCGTCGGGCTCTGCACTGGGCGCGGAGCCTGCTTAAGATTTTCTCTCTCACTCCCTCTGCTTCTCTCCCACACTCGTACACCCACTCCCTCTCTCTCAAAAAAAAAAAAAAAAAATCAAGGCTTAGAGAACTTAAATAATTTACTTCAGTCACATGCTTGGAAAGGGCGATGACCTGGGAGCCCAGACTCAGGTCTTCTAATGTTAAGTCCTGTGAGTCTCACAGGCATACAGTTAAGTCATTATGTCAAAATTGAACTGGCTTTTTTTGGGGGGTGGGGGGGAGCATATAAAATGGCACGATGTGGTGTCTTAGATTTGATAAGCTATGATGACCTCTTGGAGGCTTGGCATCCTGGATGTAAAGTAAGGATTCAGTCTTCCTAAGGTGATTTCAAGGATTGAGTGAACTAATCTAAAAGTACTTTATAAATAAATGTAAAGCACTGTGTAAATATAAGATTGTGTTTTAGAGTTAATTTTTTATTTCATTAGAATTATTGGACAAAATTTACCTCATCTTAACAAATTTTCAGGATTTATAAATATTCAGAATAAAGCAACACAGCTTAAGGAGCTTTAGTAGCTTCTAATCAGGTAGAGAGAATACCTAACTCATTGATAGCAGTGGTTTTCCCAGGTTGGATTGGGAAAATATGTTGCTATTTTCTTTTTTTTTTTTTTTTAGAAATCTTTACATTGCTTGACTTTTTCTTTTCTTTTCTTTTTTTTTTTTTTTTTGAGTGAGCATTTGTTAATTCTAAAATTTAAAGCCTCCCTTTTAAAAGTAAGTTTTAAGCATCATGAAAACCTCACAGTAAAAAATAAAGGCTCTCTTTGGAACCATTTACCAAACAATGCATACTGAAGGAATAATAAATGTGCCCTGATAAAGATTTTGAAACTGAAAATATAGAGTAAAAAGCTGAATCTTTAATAATATTTTTCAAAAATGTGTGACTTTATGAACTTATGTAACCAATATTACCAATTAGACTAAAAATGATCAGGTCTTGAGACTGTACAATGCTCTTTGTGTTTCTTGTTCTTTTATTATTTTTTTAAATTTTTTAATATTTTATTTATTTTTGAGAGATAGAGACAGCATGAGCAGGGGAGGGTCAGAGAGAAAGGGAGACAGAATCTGAAGTGGGCTACAGGCTCTGAGCTGTCAGCACAGATCCCGACGCGAGGCTCGAACCCACAAACCGTGAGATCGTGACCTGAGCCAAAGTCGGACGCTTAACCAACTGAGCCACCCAGGCACCCGACTTTTATTATTTTTTAATGTTTATTTATTTTTGAGAGAGACACAGAGGGTGACAAAGCATGAGCAGTAGAGGGGCAGAGAGAGGGAGATACAGAGTCCAAATCAGACTCCAGGCTCTGAGCTGTCAGCACAGAGCCCTACGTGGAGCTTGTACTCACAAACCCTGAGATCATGACTTGAGCCAAAGTCAGATGCTTAACTGACTAAGCCACTCAGATGCCCCTCTTGTTCCTTTAAAATAACCACCAAATGCTAATGAAAGTGAAAGTCCAAGAGGGGTAGAGAAGAGCACTGGAAGTGAGAAAAACCTACTTCTTGGACAAGATTTTTTAAACCTTAGGTAAATTTCTCAACCTCACTTTTGCTCCATTTACGAAATGGAAAATAGGAGCATTAAGGCTCATTACATCACAGATAAAATGAAGTATCATTTGTGAAATTACCTTTAGTTTTTATATAAAAAATAGTTGTTTGCACCCTAAATCATATCTTTATCAAAAAAACAGATTCATTTTTACTTGTACAAAAGCAGTATAGTATAGTATAGTAAAGAGACCATATGCTACAGGGTTCAAATTCTAGCCCTACCACCTAATAGATTTATGCTTTGGGTGTTCTGTAGTCTCCCTGAGTCTCATCTTCTTCATCTATGAAATTGGGGATATCACCAACTCATAAGATTGTTTAGAAGATTAAAATAATGTACCTGAAGTGGCTAGCTGATTAAAGATAATGTTTAAAGTGGTTTCCTACCTGGTAGGTACTCAATATATATCATCATTATAATCTTCATCATTCATTGTCATTATATAAAAAGAGTATTTTGTTCTTGCAACCTAATCAGATATAAACTATTCTCTTACCACTTCTCTCTTTCTTTTTTTTCCTTTTTTTTTGAAATCAAGAAACCTTAGAAGTTGGTGAAAGATCTCTACTAATGTCGATTTATGTCATCTATCATTATTAAATTACTCCACTGAGAACGTGTAAGAAACCAGTGTTAAAATGCCTAAAAACAATTGCCAAGTAACATTTCATTCTTTAAAAGAGCAATAAAGAAACCCAGCTTCAGCTCAAATTTATTTCATGGCAATGAAGTTTGAAACAATAAAGTTTATGTCTAACTGGAAACCTCAAGGGCTCTCCAAATGTCATAGTTTTGTATATGGAGGGGAAACCTTGCTGAGCTTGTAGAGAAGACAGCAGTACTAAAACTTCCCAGGAATGGCTACAGCTAGCCACCAGCTCACTGCAAACCCTTCAACTAGACTTGCAAAGGCATTTCACTCATATGAGAAAGGAGTCTGACGGAATGCTCCTGTATGCTTCAGAAAAACAGGACAGTATGGATGGAGAAGTTCAGTTCAATGATACCAGTTAATGGTATCATTATTTCCTCAACCTGTTTGTTTTCATAACAACCTATTTTTAAAATTTTATTTATTTAAGTAATCCCTATACCTAACATGGGGCTTGAACTCACAACCACGAGATCAAGAGTTGCAAACTCTTCGGACTGAGCCAGCCAGGCACCTAAACTATCTGTTTAATACTGACCACCACTCTACCTCCAGATCTCTCTTTCACTCTCATATCTTACTCTCTTCATAGGACTTCACACTACTTTTTTGATGGCTTACGTATTTATTATCTGCCTCCTCTATTAAAATATGAGTCCCTTGAGAACAAGGATCTTTAATATCTTGATTATTTCAATTTAGTAACATTTAGAACAGTACCTGGTACATTGTAGGTGTTCATAAGATATTTATATTTTATAATTGTGATGAATATTTAATAAAGATATCTAGTTTTTATGAATGTTTAATATATATATTTGAGGCTATTTACTTAGGAGTGAACATAAAATAATGAGACACCATTTTTATTTAGCAGAGGGCCATATATTACCAATGACTGTCAATCTATAGTGTTAGTGAGTACATAAGGAAGCCAACACACTTATACACTGTTGCCAGATATTACTCAACTCAGCTCTTGTAGAGAGCAGTTTATCTATGTCTCTGGGAAGTCTAAAATGTACATTTTTTTTGACTTCAGTTTCATTTCTAGGATTTTTTAAAATAAATACCCATTCATATGAATGAATGTAATATATAGCAATATCCACTTACATATACAAATAGACATCATCCAGTTCTTTCCACAAATAGTTGTTGAGTACCTACATATCAGACACTAAGATCAGACTCTGCTAATGTTGAGAATGCCTCTATAGTAGAAGGCAAGCAGCTAATGCTCAGTCATGAGGTAGGAGAGACTTGTGGAATAACGGAATTAACTCTTCCCTCTCATAGATTCTGACCCTAGGTGGGTGCCACACACCATCAACTGGGGCTTTGCAACCAAAATATTTCCATGAATGACCATACCCTCTTTTCAGATCTGATAGGAGAGTGAGACTATAGGCAGTTTCTTATAAGAAGTTCATGAATGTGAGGGAGGGTGATGCTCCAAAAAGAGCTGAGAAAAAAAAGAAAGAAAGAAAGAAACCAAAGTAAATCTGTAAAAGTAGATCTTGAATAGCCCAGGAAGAAAAAAAGTATGAACAATGCTTTCATTAAAGTGGATCATTAGCTGGTGTGTAGCAAACTGTTATAATAGGGAAGTACTTCAACTACTGTAACACCTGCTGGGACTCTAGTTCTACCAAAAGTATCTAAAGAGGATGCAATTGTTTAATTATGTATATATTTGGACATATACCACAGGGTCCAGGAATTGTGTATTTATCTAGACATATACCACAGATTCCAGATTCCACTTTTGTTTTCTTTTAAACTTGGATTAAATGGGTTTGTCCTCATGCTTAGAGACTATGTGTGGCTTGTGGAGTAATAAATCCTAAAAGATGAACTTTACTGCAGAATTTCCCTTACTGTCTCAGCAAAATGGAAAGGGCAGAGGTGTACATATAATCAAGGGAAACTTCAGAGTTCTTTGATGAGTTTAGATGTTCAAATAGATATACAAATGTTGGGGAAAGAAACAACCTGGAACTAACAAGAACTCTTAAGAATAGTGGCAGGAATGTTAAAGCCAGGATTAACTTAAGTTTCTGAAAAAAATATTTAAGATGAGAAGAGCTATATTTGAAGAGAAAGAGAAAGTAGATTTGGTATGTTAAGTTAACGTAGAGGGGGAAAGTCTAGGTAATGTGGTAAACCCTCTTTGAGTAAGGGTCCCTATGATCCCTCCTTCCCAGTGTTCATACTTTATGTGATCCTGTCCCCTAGAGTATGTGCAGGACCTGTGACTTACTTCTAACCAGTTGAACACAGCAAAAACAGTATGTACATGATAGTATTGCATATGATTTTATTTTTTTTATTTTTTTAAGATAGTTTATTGTCAAGTTGGTTTCCATATAACACCCAGTGCTCATCCCAACAAATTCCCTCCTCCATCCCCATCACCCCCCTTCTCCTCTCCCCAACCCCCATCAAGCCTCAGTTTGTTCTCCGTATTCAAGAGTCTCTCATGGTTTGCCTCCCTCCCTCTCCCCCACTATATTTCCCCTTCTTCTCCTGCTTCGTCCTCCGTTAGCTTCCTCCTAATCCCCCTATATGTGCAAATATATGGTATTTGTCCTTCTCTGCCTGACTTATTTTCCTCAGCATAACACCCTCGAATTCCATCCACATTGCTACACATGGCCAGATTTCATTCTTTCTCATTGCCATGTAGTATTCCATTGTATAGATAAACCACATCTTCTTGATCCATTCATCAGTTGATGGACGCTTAGGTTCTTTCCATGTTTTGGTTATTGTTGAGAGTGCTGGTATGAACATTGGGGTACATGTGCCCCTATGCATCAACACTCCTGTATCCCTTAGGTAAATTCCTAGCAGTGCTACTCCTGGATCATAGGGGAGATCTATTGTTAACTTTTTGAGGAACCTCCATACTGTTTTCCAGAGGGGTTGCACCAGTTTATATTCCTACCAGCAATGTAGGAGGGTGCCCATTTCTCTACATCCTCGCCAGCATCTAGAGTCTCCTGATTTGTTCATATTAGCCACTCTGACCTGCGTGAAGTGGTATCTCAGTGTGGTTTTGATTTGTATTTCCCTGATGAGGAGGGACGCTGAGCATTGTTTCTTGTGTCTGTTGGCCGTCTGATATCCTCTTTGGAGAAGTGTCTGTTCATGTCTTCTGCCCATTTCTTCACTGGATTATTTGTTTTTTGGGTATGGAGTTTGGTGAGTTCCTTATAGATTTTGGATACTAGCCCTTTATCTGATATGTCATTTGCAACTGTCTTTTCCCATTCTGTCAGTTGCCTATTAGTTTTATTGATTTTTTCCTTTGCCGTGCAGAAGCTTTTATCTTGATGAGATCCAAGTAGTTCATTTTTACTCTTGATTCCCTTGCCTTTGGGGATGTGTCGAGTAAAAAATTGCTTCGGTTGAGGTCAAGGAGGTTTTTTCCTGCTTTCTCTTCTAGAGTCTCAATGGTTTCCTGTCTCACATTCAGGTCCTTTATTCATTTTGAGTTTATTTTTGTGTATGGTGTGAGAAAGTGGTCTAGTCTCACTCTTCTGCACTGCATATGATTTTAGTGCCCATTTTGCTAGAGCCTTCTACTCCTTCTTGGCTTCAAAGAAGTGAGCTATTATGTTGGGAGACCCACATGGCAAGAAGCCAAAGACAGCTTCAGGCAGATAGCCAAGGAAAATGAAGCCTTTAGTTCTATAACCAGTCTAGTCAAAACCTTCCCCAGTCAAGCCTCAGATGAGACTGCAGCTTTGTGAGTCCCTAAGCACAGTACTTGGCTATGCCTTGCCAGACTCCTGACTCACAGAAACTGTGAGATAATAAAATACATATGTATTATTCTAAGCTGCCAAATGTGTGGTAGTTTGCTACACAGTGATGGAAACTTACCATCAACTAGTTACACAGTGGTAGAAAATATCAACTACTGCCATTTGCTTGTGTCTTTCCAGTTGAGAAAACAGCCTTCAGAGTGGCATGGCTAGACTTTTCCCTGGAATAAAACATTCCTTTCTATTAGAATAAGAGATAAAAATTACATTTAGAGCTTTGAGTCGACCTTCACACTCCCCATGAGATGAATCTTTTCAACCTCCTTCACTTCTTTGACTCTTTTCTATCTGATCAAAGAAAATTTAGGGGAAGTGAGGGAATGGAAAGGACTCATTTTTACAAGCTTAATGAAGGCATCAGCCTCTAGAAACGGCTTCCATTATGTTAGAAATGCTGTCATGAATCTTCCTAAGAGAAGCAGCTCTTTCTCCCTCCTTACCATGTGATGTTGTCGCTTTCAGCTTAGCATTCTCACTTCCTTTTTTTTTTTTTTAATGTTTTTATTTATTTCTAGGACGAGAGAGAGAGACAGCATGAGCAGGGGAGGGTCAGAGAGAGAGGGAGTCACAGACTGAAACAGGCTCCAGGCTCTGAGCTGGCAGTCAGCACAGAGCCCGACGCGGGGCTCTCGAACCCACGAACCGCGAGATCATGACCCAAGCGAAAGTCGGACACTTAACCGACTAAGCCACCCAGGCGCCCCAGCATTCTCACTTCCTATTACAGTGCTTGACACATGGTTAATTCTCCAAGACTGATGAATGAATTCCTTGTTAAGCTACCTAACCCATAAACCTAATAAGAAAGAAAATCATCCTACCTTACTGTGGTGCTCTTCACCGCTTAGACTTTTCCGAATGAAAAGGCAAGCATGACATTTATTTATGTACAGAGATGAATGAATTGCTTTTTGAATACACCCAGAGAATACAGAGATGAGTGAATTGCTTTTTGTAAATAAAAGGAACCTTAAAAACCTAATATGAATACTGATTATTTCATAATTATCTTTTTTTTCTCTTCAGCCTACAAGTTGTGTTCAGTTTTATATGAGACATAGTGTTGGTAGATGCCAGAAGCTTAATTGTCTGACTCCAAATGATACTGACATAATGGACTCATTTGCTATGCCTCCATTCTCTATCTTCACATCACATAAAAGTACAAACCTTTTACAACCTGACAATAATTGAAATGCCTTTATGTTTTATTCATTTTATTTTCAGCTTCCTTCTTGGTAGACCCCTAGTGGAAACATAATTTTAGCATTATTCGTTTCTGTTTGGTACACTGAATGCCTGGTCCATTGTACCTCATTACTAGCAATCTGTGAAGTTTTTATAAATACTTTTGTTAATTCATTCCTAATTTGCTCTTGGACATTACCAATGACAAAATGCTCAAAAGATTTTGTTTCATTTACATAACATATAAGTAGGAAGTGAAGAAAAATATATGTTTCATTGGTTACTGTCCGTTTCAGAAACATGATACTGTTTTCATCTAAACTAAGGAAATAAAGTATTTAAACTCATAGCGTCCTTATTTATGAGTTAGGAGATTACCTATCTGTTGAATTGAAACTTTTATTTATAAAAGGTGGCTCAACGACTATGTGTATTACCTAAAAATGTGGATATTAAAAAGAAATTTAACAAGCACTATATTACTTCTCCCCTACAATCTATTCTCTAGTGGTCTTTAATGCATAAACCAGACCCTATCATCCAATAATATCTTGGACCAGTCACTGTAGTCTGTTTATAGTTCTTCAAACATACCAAATTCATTTTCACCCCAGTGCCTTTGTACTTGCAATTTCACCTCCCTGGATTGGTCTTACTTCAGATCTTCACAAGGCTTACTTTCACACCCAGGTCTGTACTCTAACATCATCTTCTGAAGAGGCTTTTCCTGGCCCATCTATCTAAAATAGTAATCTCTGTTACCACTACCAATCACTCATGATCCCACTACTGTTGTTTTTCTAAAAGCACTAGTTGCCCCCTGAAATTGTGTCTGCCCTACTAGGATATAAACTCCAGGAAGGCAGGGCCCTCAGTGGTCTTGTTCCCCACTACAGCCCCAGAATCCATCATTACAGCAGTTATTCAATGTGTGTGAATTGAATAACTAAGTGAATAAGGTCATAGAGGTAGATCGTATAGGATAGAGAGAAACAAGGAAGAGAAATCAAAATAGCACTGAATTTTTGAGCCTGGATTAGTGGGGGGTGGTAGAACCTTGAAAAGCCACAAGTCACCAGAAGAAAGACGAGTTCCGTATTAGACACTAACACTAGGCGTACTGGTAGACGTCTAGAGGGAGATTGGGGGAGACCACAGGATTGGAAATGTTGCTCCAAGGATCTTTCTTATGGTTCTCATCATTGAATCCCTAATATTGCAGAGAAAGGGTGTAACAGGGGAAGAAGGAAAAGTCTTTCAGGGACAGCTCAGAGGAGGAAGAGGAGCCAGATGGGGAACAGAAAGGATGATAGAAGTAGAAACTAAGAATATTGCTGGGAGGCTTAAAAAAAAAAAAAAAAGCCCAGGAAAGAGAATTTCAAGGAGGGATTGAAAAGCAATGCTAAATGCTGGGAGGACAATATGTGGGAAATGGCTGAGGTGTGACTGTAAGCATTTGTGACCTTTTCGAGAGAAGCTTCGGTAGATAGGTGAGGGCAAATAGACATCTTACACCAACACTGTCTCGAATGTCAATTTAGTCTTTCTTTTGTGATTCATGAGGCATTTCAATATCTCTTAGGACCTCCTGGTCAGATTCTAAATATCAGTTATGTAAGTCTAGTTTAAAAAATGTAGGGTTGGGTCTCCTGGGTGGCCCAGGTGGTTGAGCATCTGACTTTGGCTCAGGTTATGATCTTGCAGTTTGTGAGTTTGAGCCCTGTGTCAGGCTCTGTGCTGACAGCTCAGAGCCTGGAGCCTACTTTGGATTCTGTGTCTCCCTCTCTCTGTCCCTCCCCCGCTTGCTCACTCGTGCTCTCTCTCTCAAAAATAAATAAACATTGAAAAAATATTTTAAAATTAAAAAGAAAAGGTGTAGGGTTAAGAGAGAAAAGGTATGGGAAATGGAACTGAATCTATACCAATCCCACAGCATATGTTGGAAGTTACTTAATCTGAACACATTCCTGCCGGGGCCCAGGTTTCTGTGATTTTCTAGAGAGGGATGCCATGTGCTCTGATAGCTGTCAACAACGTGTCATTTAAATGTGTGCCTGGATTTTCTAAATCAAGAAGTGCTAAGATAAGAGGGAAAATGTTAGTTAGGCCAACAATATTTTTATTTTATTGTCTGCTGACATAAAAAATGTGTTAAACTTTATTTTCGTTATTTTGCAAAGATCTGAAAAGAATGAACAGCAGGAAAACTAGCTCATAATCCAATCATTAGTTACATTTTGGCCTCGTTAACTTTCAGTCCCTTTTTCCCCCTACTTTTTAAAACTTTTATGTTGTTTTTTATATAATGGGAGAAGGACCACAGTAGCTAACAGCATGGACTCAAGAACCAGGTCTCCTGGATTCAAATCCCATATCTTCCTCTTAAGAGCAACATGACCTTGATGAGTTTCATAACCTGTCTGTGCCTCAGTCTCTCTGCCTGTAAAATGTAGCAACGGCCAATTCTTTTATAAGCTCATTTGTTCTGATATCTGGGATGCAAAAGAGTTGATCCCACACCCTTTCTACCTTTCCAAGCTTACTTACTCCATTTTCCCCTCCCTTGGGAGTCTTGGAAAGCTTCTTATCCCTTTTGTCATTTGTCTTGATGTGCAAACATTGTTTACAAATAAGATATAGGGTAGAAGCCACCTCTACTCCTGGAGACTGAGCTAAAATGAGAAACTGAGGAACCCATTTGAGCATTACACTTGTCTATAATGGCCTTAAAGTTGTATTGCACTGTACCCTCACATTAAAGTCAGATATGGCCTGGCTCTGTTCTGAAATAAAAAAGGGTAATAAACTAATTAAAGCATTTGATTGTCTGATCAGAGTTATTATCCTAAAAAGCCATTAACCATACAATGATAATCAAATGACTGGATGGGCTGTTAACAGTAATATGTCCCTTAGGGCAGCACATCACAACTGTGTGTGCTATGTGCAGACTTTGTGACAGTAACGTCTCTAAGACTAGGCTAACTGTGAACTATTTAAGTAAGAGAGAACCCAAGGGAAAACAGTTTCTTCTTCTTCTATTTTTTTTTTTTACACTTCAGGAAAGGATAATTGGTCAAATTACCCTTTATCCTGTTTACTTCAGAAAAATAATTGATCAAATAACATCAAGGCAGAACATGGCCATAAAAGATGCAATACCTCTCTCGTGGTTTCATGACTGAAAACAAAACTCAGTCCCGAGTCCGCCCCATCAAACTCAATGGATCCTTTGGGTATGACAATCGTGGATCTGTTTTCCAGAGTCAACCTTGATTTTGAATGTTTTGGCACCCTTTTAATTACTGTCCTGATTTGGGGATCCAAAAAAAAAGAGTTGAAGTATCTAAAATATCCTTCCCTTGTGAGCAAGGTCTTTTTGTCAACTTTAGCCTTTCTTGAACACATCTTTGCTCTGTCCTCCTCCTATAATGTAGGTTGTAATCCAAAGGTGGATCTGTCTTTATTGATAAGGTTCTGACAGAGTATGTCAAGTGCATTGCTGTGCTTTGGGTTGGAGAGTTTTTATGAACAGCAAAATGCTACTTTATTGCTTGAGAAGATGGTGAATTGACATTAACTTAAGGAAACAGACTGCCGCAGGTTTTTCTGAGTATCTTGCAGTAAATCAACGTTCAAAGACTTCCTTAGGAAACACATTGGCTCTTTTTAAAAATATAAATACATTAAACAAAGTTCTTAAATCATCTAGCTCTTTTTTCTAATCTGAAGATAAGGAAAATATATCAGTATGTAATATGACTTCCTAGGGAGTTGAACAACAGAAGACTCAGATGTGCTACATCCAGCCAGCAGCTGTCGACTTTGTGGTTCTCATTAAGAGTGGGCTAGGAGGAAGATCACATTTGTGTGGCCATTTGTGTTGCCTCAGCCCATCACCTTGAACTTTTCTCCCAAAGAGTGACATACTGTGTTCTTCCCAAATAGAAGAGCAAATTTTATTCATGCGTTTCCTGAATTTTTAACCACACCCTCTTTTTGTTGTTGTTCTGTGAAGTAGAAACCATTGTTTGTTTTCTCTGTAATGAAATGCAAGGATGCAATTATTTTTAAATAAGCTGTTTACTGGAGTATTTGTGACTGTTACCCGGTCACGGTTTATAATAGTAGTTCCTCAGCAGGGTACTGACAGTAATGAACCTAAAGTTCCAAGTTGTAAAGCAACTGCAAAGGGAAACAGACCTAAGTAATGACACTCGTTAGGAGACAGAGACATCATCTCCCAGCACCTAGGATTATTTTTTATATTTACAGTTCACAAGTCAAATCTAAACTCAAGTTGACTGATCAGAAATGATTCACATTCTGGGTTTACCAACGGTGAGAAATAACAGAGGAAGACTTCGTCAGTTCTCTTTCTGAATTGTTAGGGATGGGCGTGGTATAGCTTAGCCCTTTTGCCTTACAGCATTAGTGCCCCAATACAGGAGCAAAGACAAACTCCAGAGAAGAACGACTTGTTTGATTGTTTATATTTAAACTAAAACATCTAAGCTATTTTCTCATGACTCAAGGACAAAAATGTTTCATGAGAAATACACATTTGTAATAAAAAAAACTACACATTTGTAATGTTGGTTGTTTGTTTTTTTTTTTTTTTTTAACACTCAAAGGAGATTGTACCATTTCCCAAAGACCTGGTCAGTGCATTCAAAACATTGCTGTGGAGCATATTCACATTGGAGAATATAGCTTAGATATTTTACTATCAAAATACTTTGTGGTACTTCTGTCATTTCCAAAAGCCGTCAGCACCTGAATCACAGCACACAGATATGTGTTCATCATGACATCACATTCAGAAAGCCATGGAAGCAATGGAAATCTGATGGAATGCACCGGGAAGCAAGTAGGCTCTCTTTTCCGTGTAGTTGACTTGCCATGTAACATGCCAAGTTTCCCCGTCTTCATTGCACTGCCTAATGATGCTACAGAAACTTAATTGGTATTTCCAGATAAAAGATTTCACAGAAACTTAATTGGTATTTCCAGATAAAAGATTTCACAGAAGCACAAATTTTATTATCTGGCTTTCTGTCTAGTGGTTGCTTGTAGTACATACTGAATATAACCTCTTCCGTATGCAGGTAACATGTTAAAACTAGGAGGTCAAAAAGGATAATTATGGTTATAACTAATTATCATATAAGTTAACCAAATGTAAGTACATGTTAACTTTTGTTTAAACAGGATTTTTGTATTTGAGTGGAAGGCAAAACAAAACAAAACAAAACAAAAAAACATTGGGCCTTTGATATTATTTTATAGCATTGCTCAGTTATGTGACCTAGATTTCAATTCTCTGTAGTATTTCCTGTACAAAACCAGTGTATTCCCTTTCTGCACACCTACCACTAATAATAAAATATGAGTCAGCTGCATAGAGCTACTATCTGTGTAAAGTTTTTAATCAAAACCTTTTGTTAATGGAAAACAAGTGCATAGTTCTATTATAATGCAGATGAGCTAATAAACAAAGTATAATTAAGAATCTTTCTAGAGGGAAATTTCCCAGGAGGTAAATATTTAAGGATTCACTGTTAGATTGTTTTTTTTTCTTTTTTACCAACAACCTTTTTTTGTCTACTTAAAGAAATGTATTTCTCTGTCTGATGTCATCTTGGAATTCTTGGTAGGCAGAAACTGTGACTCTTTAATTTGATATTGTACTCAACAAATATTTTTGAGCTATTCTCTTCAAAGAATCTTTCCTGTTATTACAATCTACTGTTATAATCTCTTTATATTTTTTTTAATGAGTATGCACACTCTTGAAAGTGAAGCACTCTCCATCTCTATAGTATGTCAAGTAATATGGCAGATTTTATGTTTTTAATATAAAAATATATGTATTACATATATTATAAAATTTTCCCTTTGTAATCCATTCAGATGATGATAACCAAAGTTTTTAGGCAACCATTATGCTATAACATTACTGTCAGGAAATTGTAACAAATTCCAGGTTACTTCACTGAACATGCATCACACAGTCAAGGCTTCCTAACACTCTGGTTTGACTGAATAGCACAGCACTTATTTAAGAAGTATGTTTCTTAAGGAAACACAGATCTGTTCAAATGGCAGGACTAATAGTCAGAAAATAAAATGATAGTTTCAGCTGTATCTATATAACATCAAACATCTGTGTTATGAGCAAAATGCTGACTCCTCTAGCTATCTCCATTCAATGGAGACTATGGATTGTTACCATAGTCTCCCAATACTGCTGTAAAAGCATTCTTCTTTAGGGTCTATTCCCTCCCTCAGTCATCCCATTGTTTATTCCTTCCTTCCCTCTCTTCCTTTCTTCAACAAATATTGATCAACTACCTGCTATGTGTCAGATACTGTGTGTTGAGTGAGGGAATAAAATAGACATGGTTTGATGTCTATACGTTTGATGGAGAATAATTGCACATCTTTTAAAAGTTTACTTATAGGGGCACCTGGGTGGCTCAGTCAGTTGAGCGTCCGACTTTGGCTCAGGTCATGATCTCACGGTTTGTGGATTCGAGCCCCGCGTCGGGCTCTGTGCTGACAGCTAGCTCAGAGCCTGGAGACTGTCTTCGGATTCTGTTTCTCCCTCTCTCTCTGACCCTCCCCTGTTCACATTGTCTCTATCTATCTCTCAAAAATACATTAAAAAAATTTTTTTAAGTTTATTTATATACTTACAAATTGTGGTAAGTGTTCTTAAGAACAAGAATAAGGTGCTATGTATTTATCCAACAAATATTTTCAAGGGCCTACTATATGTCAGGCGAGGTTCATTGTAAACAGGGATGAATGAAACATGATCCCTATCCTTGCTGAGTTTACATACAGTTGAGGAAAACAATAATAAACAGAAGACCGGTAAATATGTCATTTCAGATTGAGGAGATTCAATGGCTGTAGTGTACATGTTGCTCTGATAGAAAGGGAGAGAGGGCAGGGACTATCTGCCTGTAAGACAAGCTTTCAAGTGGAGACTCGAGAGATGAGTAGGAGCCAACCATCTAGAAAGCTAAGTAGGGATCATCCCAGGCTGAGGAAAGAGCTGCCTATTCCAAGAAATGAAAGGAGGCCAGAATAGATTCATTTAGTGAGATGGGGAAGATTTCAGGAAGGATCTACTTTTGAGACCTAACACTTAATTTTGGAAAAATCATGTCTAATTTGCCTGTGAGACATCTGAGTGGAGATATTATTGGGGAGTTGCTTATACTAGTCTGAAATCAGAAGGATGGGCTGGGTTAGCCAAATGTGAGAGTCATCAGCACATGTAGGGTTTTTAAAGTTATGGAAACTGTGAGATCACCTAGAATATGGATATAAGTCGAGAAAAGAAGGGAATCCAAGACTGAATCCTAGGACCAAAATTTAGAGGTCTGTAGAGAAAGAAGAAGCTAGACTAAAAAGGAGTGGTCAAAAAGATAGATGGAAAATAAGGCAAGTATAATGCTGTGGAAACCAAGAAAAACCAAGTAGTTTTAGAAGTATTTGCTTTTAAGTAGTTAAATAATTGTCCTGGTAGATAGTAAAATTTTTTAAAATTATTTTCATTAAATTATAAAATATACCAAGTCATTAATATTGTGCGTGTGTATATATCTGTGTTTTTAGAACTACTTTCTCCAAAAAACTAGAAACTATCTTAACCAGGTTAATCAGCCTACTCCCATCTCTCCATGATGCATACTGATGGATGCCCATGGGTAATGTCTGGTCCTGTCTGATAGGGTTCCCTCCAGCACTACCCTGAACATAAGCTGCTACCAGTTAAAATTTTATCAGAGTTGGTTGTATTTGTTTCCAAAATGATTAAGGCCGGGTGTAGTGGCTACTATAAATTAATTGTGCAATTTGTAACTTAAAGAACCATGAATGTGGAAAGAAAAAGTTATTTTTTACAAAAATTAAGTTGAATACTTTAGAGAGATTTGATAAAGGTGAGTTTATAATGCTATTAATTAGATGTGAGGGAGTCATCTGTAAAAGACTGGCGGGGGGTTGGGATTGTACGAGTCTAGAAGAATTGTGCTCTTGGGTTATTTCATAACTGTTCTTAGTTCTCAATTCACTTTTTAAGAAACCGAAACTGGAATGATAATTGATGTATTTTGAGTGTGGTTTCTGCAAAAAAGAACAATACATAATCCTAACCAGGACTAAGCAACAACAACAACAACAACAAAAACCTTTGGTCTAATAAAAATTGGCAAGTGAATGTTTGGATTTAAAATAAAATAGGGGCGCCTGGGTGGCTTAGTCGGTTAAGCGTCCGACTTTCGCTTAGTCGGTTAAGCGTCCGACTTTCATGATCTCACGGTCCGTGGGTTCGGGCCCCGCATCGGGCTCTGTGCTGACTGCCAGCTCAGAGCCTGGAGCCTGTTTCAGTCTGTGACTCCCTCTCTCTCTGACCCTCCCCTGCTCACGCTGTCTCTCTCTCTCTCCTAGAAATAAATAAAAACATTAAAAAAAATTTTTTTTAAATAAAATAAAATAAAATAAAATAAAATAAAATAAAATATATAGGGGCATGTGGGAGACTCAGGCAGTTAAATGTCTGACTTCGGGACAGGTCATGATCTCATGTTTGTGGGTTTGAGCCCCACGTCAGGCTCTGTGCTGGCAGCTCAGAGCCTGGAGCCTGCTTCTGATTCTGTGCCTCCCCATCTCTCTCTGCCCCTCCCCAGCTCGTACTCAGTCTCTCTCTCTCTCTCTCTCTCTCTCTCAAAAATAAATTGAAAAAACACAGAATCTGAAGCAGGCTTCAGGCTCTGAGCTGTCAGCACAGAGCCCAACATGGGGCTTAAACTCACAGACTATGAGAATATAAGCTGAAGTCGGACGCTTAACCTACTGAGCCCCCCAGGTACACCATTTTAAATGTAGGTGTTTACATGTACACATACATGTCTGATAATCAAGTACAATGTCTGTGGTTTCTCCCTATGAATAGTTGCATGTTATTTACTTGTGTGTTGCTTAGGAGGCAGCTTCAATGCCAATGCAGAGCTTTGAGACATGATTATAACATATGGCATCAGAAGTTAACTCTTTGGGCCATCAGATAGAAACAACAGAAGGGCAAATTTTAGTTCAATTCTGAGCAAGAACCTTGGAGAATTAGACCTACCTAAAAATGTGAAGTTCTGTGTTTCCCATCACTACAGAGCCTGGAGAAATCACCAAAGACTTGTAAGTATTTGATGGAAATGAGTCTTTTCTTCTGAAATCCATTCTATGCAGCTACTGCAGGGCACTGAGCCTTTTGTGCAGTAAGCCAAGGGCAAGTGAGTAGGTGGGGGCTGAAATACAACCAACTGGATGCCCTGGGACAGGACCTCATTTCCTAGAGGAAGGAGGACTTTTCTATAATTTATAATTATAATTTTATAATTTTCTCAGAAAGACCAGTGCTCTTACAAGCTCCCTCCCCTCAGAATTGCATCAGCTCAAAGGAGGCACTATTTTGTAGCCCTTGGCACAAGCAAAAAAGCCATTTTCCACACCACAGGCTAGCAGTGGCCCTGTTTTCATACACATTGGTCTTCCCTTCCATTTCCTTCTTTCCAACACTAAGAGTCTCCGCAAACAAATAAAAAGAAATGAATTAAATATTCAGTTCATAAATTAATACTTTTGGAATCAAGTATGTCTGAGGAACACTCAGTACCCTCAAGAAGCTAGCAGTCTATGGAGAAGGGAAATACAATAATTGTGCAAATTTTTATAATGCATATTTGGAGATAGTATTTTATTCATGATACAGAGTACTAATAGCTCAGAAGAATAAAGAAGGAAATTGTTTTAACATCAGGAGAATGTTTATGGAGAATGAAACATTTAAGATTTGGCGTGGTAGTGATGGAACCAGAAAGAAATTGATGTAAATGGAGACAAAAGAAAACTGTCATAATTTTAAAACACTGGAAAAATCATGAGATGCAAGATTGAAACCAATATCTCATTATTTATGCCATTATAAGCAACCACAATTGAGAAAATACCTTAATGCAAATAATTAACTATATACTAATTTGTGCTGATACCTTAGGGTCCACCAATGTCTCAGGCGTTCTCATTTTGACAAACCTGGTACCTAAATATCTTAACCTTAAACCACTCTCCTGTTTTCATTTTGTCTCAGTGTTTACCCAACTAGGTCTATCACATCAGAAACCCTAAAATCAGATACTTGCTTTCTCAACCTTCTACAACTGGGGGATTCTGGCCAATCCAGTCCAATCCAGTTCTGGCCAATGAGATATTGAGGAGAGTCTGCTTAGGAATTTCTGGGGAAGCTTTCAGTTAGCCAACTCTTTTTCCTTTCTTTCTGTCTTCAATGTGGATGTGATGCTTGTAGCTTTGGAGACTCTCTTGCAACCACAGGGTGAAAACTGTGAGGGAGAACTGTCTATACTCTAAGGATGCTAGAGTAGAAACATAGAAAGAACCTGGAATCTTGATGTTCATGTTGAGATACCTCCAGGCTCCTTAAAAGTAAATGCCAGCTAATTGGGTAGCATGTTGCTTTCACCTGTAAGCATTCCTAACTAAAATGCCACATTTTTTTCTAAGTCTATAATTTTTCTAAGTCTAATATTACCTATTCCAGGCAATATTGTGGGGTGGGTTTTTTTTAATCTAAGGATAAGTCTTAGTTCTTAGGGTGCGAGAACTCAGCAAACTATTGAACATTTACTGTGCACTAAGGCTCCACTGTGTACCAGAAAGTGATACAAAGATCAATAAAACATGATCCTTGCCTTCAAGGAACCCATGTTTTAGATGAGAGAGCAGTAAGCCCTGTGAACCTGGCATAAACCACGCAAGTGCCGTAAAGCAAGAGAGGATGGACTCTGCCAAGGAACCTGGGGAGGGTGGGGGGATGTGCACAGAAAGTGCTGTTTAAGCTGGTTCTGGATTGATGAGCAGATGCTTACAAGGCAGAGAAGAAAAGACAGAGTTAGTGACTCCAGGCAGAGTTAGTAGCCTGTACAAATGCAGAGATGGTTGACGGATTGTGGCCTCTATTGAGAAAAGCAAACGTTGAGAATAGTTGGAACATTTTCACTCCTTTTTTCAGGTATAACTATATTTATAAATGAAGATAGATTTTTAATCTCTGTGGATTTGTATCATTCATAGAAGGCAGTTAATTTAAGCTCCATCTAATTTGAGTTTACAAAAGTCATAACAACAGCGGACCAGAAGTTTCTGCCTAGATTGTAAACTTCCATATTTAGGTATGGGTGTTTATGTTTGATTTCTTAAGCAATTGAAAATATTAAAACTAAAAAAGGGATTGCTTAAAGTAAAAGAAGAAACTTTTATGAACTTTTGAAGCACTACTTTGATAATAAATGCTGTAAGTTTTTAGCTACAGGTATTTATCCAGTCGTTAAAATGTATATTTACATAAAGATCATTATCTCAAATCAAAGTGTACTTGAAAGTAAGAGACTACATTTTTTAAACCAGTGAAACTCTTCCAGAGATTTCACTAATTCTTCCTTTGTTTTATTCAAAATGTATGTGACTTTATATTTCTTGTATTTATTTGTTACCCTTCTTTTTCATTATTAATTAAAATAGACACACAATTTTGAAAAGGAAGGTTTGCTCAACCTCAAGTCCAAAAACTTGGGTTGTCCAGAGAGAGAACAAAGTAGTTGGATAACCTCCTGCCAAAGTACTTTTGTTATCAGGATTCCCAAATATAACAGCTTTTCTTTTTGTTCAGTAATTTACTAAGTTAATTCAATGAAGGGGAAAAGAGCTGTTTTGGAGTCCTACTAAAGCTGAATATACCACTATAAAGTTAAGGGGAGAGTTGGAAGAACTGGCAGCTCACTTACTTGAAATGGTTGTCTACACCAATCAAACCAACTCAATATGTAGAAATAAAAATCTACTATAATTGCATGTGCTTTCATCCTGAATTATGAGAAATTATAATCATCCCTGAGCAACTGTCATACTTCTTAACTCCTTATGATATGGGTGACCTTTACTAAATGCTGCCAGATGGAAAAGTGGGATAAAAGAGAGTTGGAGTAAGAAATGAAATATTGTGAAATATGAATGAAATATGGTTACATTTAACCATCACAGTCCACCTGATTACAACAGCAAGTGGCAGTGAGCAAAAAGAGGAGAGATAACAGAATAATGTAAAAAGACAAATATGACTTGAAATCCTAGTGAATAATGTGCTCTTAACTGTACTCAGTGCTTCCTAATTTGTATTCACTAAAATACCTATTATTTGATAATGATTGGTTACTGCTCCAAGTCGAGGCTGTGCTGGGTTGGATTGACCTAAAGATATGACAAAATGCCAGCCCAAGTCACCTTGGACATATATTTTCAAGAATGTTTGGGTAGGGTCAACTGGGTAGCTCAGTTGGTTGAGCATCTAACTGTTGGTTTCAGCTCAGGTCATGATCTCACAGTTTCAGGGGTTCAAGACCCACATTGGGCTCCACACTGCATGGGATTCTTTTTCTCCTTCTCTCTTTGCCTTTCTCCTACTTGCGCTGTCTCTGTCTCTCACAAAATAAATAAATAACTTTTAAAAAGAAAAAAAAAGTTTGGGTAAAAAGGGAAGTGAGGCCCCTATGATACCATGATAGGAGATGAAATAACAGCTTTCTGTGAGGAATCTGAGCAGTAAGATGGAAGTCCAAATGATAGCGCATTCTTTGAGGCCAGGAGGGTTGAAATCAAGGGAGGAGAAGCAGAGATTCATAATGGATCAAAAAACTGAGTCTGCAAATAAGGTGAGTGTGTTTGGGCCTGACCTTCATTTATATGGTGTCTGTTTACATTCTATTTGGGGAAGTATGACTATTTAAGGCATTTCCAGAATAGACTCTGATTTTTATTAATAGTTTTATGTAAACATGTAAAAAATAAGAAAAATAACAGGATGAAATTGTTCTAGAAACACTATTTGCCCTTCAGCCTCACAACAGATATTCTCAATTTAGTTCTGGATTTAGCCCTCAAAACAACTTTATTTTTATTGTACTTGTTGGTAGATTTTATATTTCTGAGTTTAAGCTCTTTTAAAGAGTATGTATTTACCTTTGTGTAGTCAAGGTGAGGTAATTCTGTCAAATAAGCTGATTTACCAGTGTGTAAATTTGGATCCATTTTTATAGCTGTGTTAGTTAGCTCAAGCTACTATAACAAAATACTGTAGATAAGGTGATTTAAACGACAGAAATTCGCTTCTCACAGTTCTGGAGGCTAGGAACTAGCCCGGTAGGTTTAATTCTGACACGTCTTCTCTTGGCATATGATTAGCCACCATCAGTCTGTGTGCCCACATGACCTCTCCTCTGTGCACGCTTGATGAAGGAAGGGGAGAGGGAAGGGGTATTCTCTGGTGTCTCTTATAAGGACAGTAATCCTGTTGGATCAGAGCCCTCACCTTCATGATTTCATTTAACTTTAATTACTTCCTTAAGTGCCCCTGTCTACAAATACAGGGACACTGAGGGCTCAGGCTACAACATATAAATTTTGCGGGGACACATTCAGTCCATACCAATAGCAAACACCTATGCAGATGGTAATAATTGAGAGCTAATTTGCATTTGAGAGAGAGGTCTGAGTGCGTTTTACACTCTGCACAGTTGTTCTTACAGCATTATTGCAGAATGGCATTGCAGATGACCGCTAGATCAGATGTTACATTACTGTCTTTCCCTGTAATTACTCTTTGACAAAGCTCTTTAACCTGTTTTGGTGGCAGTCTCCAATTTGTGACATGAGACAATTAGACAGAGGATTCCTAAGGATTTTCTATTCAAAAATCCCTTTAGTTTCACTTCCAGTATTGCTGTGTAGGCTCCTTGGAAGACTAACCATCCTGCAGAACCCAATTATATGCCCCGTACAAAATATTTATTAAAAACAACCACCTGTGAAGCCCCTGGAGAGTGAATATAATCAGGCAGATTTCAGAGATTAGTGAAAACTTGCACAAAGAAACCAACATGAGGTAAGTTTCTTGTTTGTTCCACTTTGAGAGTGGACAGGACCCAAGCAAGGCAAACTAGGTGCCTCCCAACCCCCACCCAGTTCTTGGGTGCTGACTCAGCATTTGTGTGAGCCTGGGAATTAGTGCCTCCTAAAATTTTGCATCCTGGATACCTCCCTTGCCTGACCTACTCCAAGCCTTAGCAGGACCTATAGGGCAGTAAAATTCTGATAACCTATATTCTTTATGTCCTGTGGGACTAGGGGATGAAGCTCGGGGCAACTACTACTGCTAGGAAGTGAAGGGAGAAAGCTCGGAGAGGAAACAGCCAGATATAGGGAATTCCAAATTCCATGTAAAACCTTGGCCCAAATCTCTGGCAAACCCAGACTAAACAAGTGCAGGGAAGATTGCAACAACCCAGCCAAGGGGGAAAAAAATTGAACTGAGATTCGAGCCACCGCCAAAGAGATAGATACTATAGCTTGAGTCCAGCTAATACTCTTCAGAGTAACGTAACAAAATTTATAGTTCCCACAAAATAACTTTCATAATTCCAGAATATAAACTGAAAGTACCTAGTGTAAAAACAAGCAGGAATTTAAATGTTTGGGGGGTTTTTTTTGTTTGTTTTTCAAAGGAAAAGACAAAGAGCAGAGGTCAAATCCCAGAAGAATCCAGATGTTGGTACAAGGGCGTTAGTGTCTATTATAACTATGTGCAGGAAAATAGACTCAAAATTAATGCAAAGACTGGCTATCTAATCAAAGAAATATAAATCAGTTTGTTAAATTATGGAACTGTAAAAAGTAGAAATTAAATCTTTAAAAACTGGAACAGTCAGGATGCCTGGGTGGCTCAGCCATTTAAGCAGCTGACTTCAGCACAGGTCATGATCTCACAGTCCATGGGTTCAAGCCCCGCTTCAGGCTCTGTGCTGACAACTCAGAGCCTGGAGCCTGCTTCAGATTCTGTGTCTCCCTCTCTCTCTGCCCCTTCCCCACTTGCACTCTGTCTCTCTCTCAAAAATTAGTAAATGTTAAAAAAAAATTTCTTTTTAACAAACAGAATTAGCCTCTGGTGATATTATGGTAAGGATTCACTGGAAAGGGCTCTTTCTGGAGTAATGATAATGTTCTGTATCTTGAAAGCGTTTGAGGTTACACAGCTGTAGGCATTTGTCAAAATTCAGTAAATGTGCACTTAAGATTTGCGCATTCCATTGTATGTAACTTTTCCATCAAATGAAAAAATTCTGGATAGACTTCCCAAATGAAAAATGCCTAAATCAGAGATCTGCCTACAGCTGGACAAAAAGACTCTGGTACATGACTATGGTCTCTGAAATTCATTCAAAACTGGTTATTGAGTGACTGTATCCATATTAATGAGCATTCCAGGTAGAAAGAACAGTTATCTGGAAAAGTATAGAGGGAAAGATAGACATAATATTCCAAGAAATAGCTCAGTGACTAGACAGTAGGTCAGATTGATAGGACATAAAGATGAAAACAAAGATTGGAGCATATTTTTAAAGTGTCTTTTCTTTTTTAATGGGGTTGTTCATACTGCTGCTTTGAGATTCCCTCTTCTCCTTTAAATTAAGAGGTGTAATTTATACACAATAAAACGTAAATGTGCAAGTCATTGTGTTTTGACAGTGTATACAGTTATATAACACCTCCATCGCTCCAGAACTTTCCCATGTGCTCCTGTGTAATCAGTCTCCTCCATTACTTCCCAGGCAGCCCCAATCTGCTTTCTGTCACTATAGTTTTACTTTTTATAAAATTTCATATTAGACTATAAGCATGTAGCATCTTCTACTTAGTTTAGTGCTTTTGAGATTTATCTGTGGTGTTGTATGTGTCAGTTATCAATATTGCTGAGTGATACTCCATTGCATTGATATTCTACAACTTATTTATCTAGTCATTAATTGATGGACATCTGAATTGGGGCTATTATGAAAGCTCCTATGAACATTCAAGTATGTATCTTTTCATGAGTATGTGTTTTGAAAGGGTCTTGAATATATACTATGGATTGCTAAAAAAAAAATGGTAATTGTGCTGTGAGAACTGATCTTCTTTACAGAGGAGAAAAGGCAAAGCTCAAATCACTTTTATTTGAGTTTGAAACTCAGCTTCATAAACTTCACTCATACTGAGTTTATCTAACTGCAAGAAAGTTATTATTTAAAAAATTCCCTTGCTCTACAAAGGTGTTTTATTGCTTTTCTTTAAATCTTTTTTTAAAAATACATTTAATAAAAAGTTAAATCTTAGAGACAAATATCCAAAGATTTTGTTTTTATGATTCGTTCAAATTTTACCAGAGATCCTTAACAGATTTCCAGATAAACTTTTTTATTTTAATTTAAAATCAAGAATGTTAACAGCAAAATGCTATATGATTAGGAATTAGTGATGCTTAGAGGTACATTATTTATCCTCAGGATGGGAAACATCAATGGCCTTGATTTAATTTCATCTTGTCTACGACAGTGTTTGCAAAGTTGCCTATCTGATGGTCCTCCACTACCCTATTGTCAAAACCTGCAAATAACAGTTGTGCAAATATTTGTGATAAAGTTCCCCTGGTGAGTACAAAGACTTTAGAACAACAATAGAATTTCAAATATGTGCAGGATTCACTGAACCTTCTGCCTTCATGGGAGGCAAATTTCCGTAGTCAGTCAACAAGTACTTCTTACGGGCCTAGTGTATGTGTGTGTGAGGCACTGTTCTGAATCTGGTCACCATTCTCCCTTGCATAGTAAGCACTCACATGTGAGTAGAAAAAGTGTTGAGCGAAGTTTCTGGCAGATCCAGGGCCTAGGCATTTAAGGAGCCAGCAGCACTGCTGAGACTCTTGGGAAGTTACCATGCAAGACAACTGGTGAGGGAGACTTTGGCGGGACCAGCTTGGAGGAGATTCCAAATCACATGGAGAGATGGGATCTGGAGATTTGAGACCACCATGTCCAAATCCACTTTACTGCTAAACTTAAGTGTGCTTAAATTTAAATGGTCCTAATCCCTTTTATCTATTCTCTCTCGCACTTTTTAAAAATATGGTTTAGGGGAGCCTGGATGGCTCAGTCGGTTAAGCGTCCGACTTCAGCTCAGGTCATGATCTCACAGTTCGTGAGTTCGAGCCCCGCGTCAGGCTGTGTGCTAAAAGCTCAGAGCCTGGACCCTGCTCCTCTGTGTCTCCCTCACTCTCTCTGACCCTCCCCCATTCACACTCTGTGTCTCTCTCTCTCTCAAAAAAAAAATAGACGTTAAAAAAATTTTCTTAATATATGGTCTATAATAATACACACACATAAGGTTTCATAGCCAATTTTGTTAGGAGCAGTAAGCATTTTTCTTTCATCTCTTTATCATCTTTTCCTACCCTTTGGTCTCTCTTACTTCTTTTTATTTCCCTCTCTCTTCTTCTAATTCTTGCTTTCCCTGACTAAAAAGACAAAACTGTTTTTTAGTTTTTAAACTTGTTGGGGAGAAAAGTTTATAATCCTATGACTAATTTAAATTATAGATTATTGATATTTTATACATCTCCTTTGAAAATAAAACTGAAATTATTTATAAAGTTTTTTTTTAATTTGTTGCCTTTGATGTGTTTGATATATTTTTAATTTGTTGCCTTTGATATATTTATGTCAGTGGCATTTCCCTTTCTGGGGGCAAAAAAGTGTCACACTTCTGATTTAGACAGTATATGAAATAAATAGTATGAGTCTAAGATGTCCCCCCAGTTCCTAGCCACTGGTATATATACACTTTCCACCAGTTATTCAACCAAATACTAATATAGGTGCTGCTGTGAAGAGATTTTGAGTATATAATTAGTTGATCTTAAAACAGACAGATTATCCAGGGAGACCTAATAACGCAAGCCCTTTGAATATGAATCTAGAAACCAAAGACAGAAAAGTCAGATTGAAAGCATGAAAAAGATGCTGCATGCTGTTGCTAGCTTGAAGATGGAGGGGGTCACATGGCAAAGAATGCCAGCTACGTCTGAGCTCTCTGAGAGCAATCCCCAAGTAACATCCCACAAGAAAATGGGGACTTGAGTCCTACAGCTGCAAGGAACTGAATTTTGCCAACAACAAAAATGAATTTGGAAGCAAATTTTCCCCCAGAAGCTTACGATGAAAACAATCTCAGCTGACACCCTGATTTCAGTTTGTTTGTTTTTTTAATGTTTATTTTTGATGGAAACAGAGACAGAGTGCAAGCAGGGGAGAGGCAGAGAGAGAGGGAGACATAGAATCTGAAGCAGGCTCCAGGCTCCGAGCTGTCAGCACAGAGCCCAAGGGAGGCTCGAACCTATGAACTGTGAGATCATGACCTGAGCTGAAGTCGGACACTCAACCAACTGAGCCACCCAGGCATCCCACCATGATTTTGTTGTGTGTGTGGTTTTTTTTTAATGTTTTATTTATTTCTGAGAGAGAGGCAGCGTGAGAAGGGCAGGGTTAGAGAGAGAGAGGGAGATACTGAATCCAAAACAGGCTCCAGGCTCTGAGCTAGCTGTCAGCACAGAGCCTGACACGGGGCTTGAACCCACGAACTGTGAGATCATGACCTGAGCTGAAGTCGGACACTTAACCGACTAAGCCACCCAGGTGCCCCCTGATTTTGGTTTTAATGCCCTGAGCGGAGAACCCAGTCATGCCGTGCGAGACTTCCAACCTGCAGGACTATGAGCTAATAACTGGGTATTGCCTGAGGCTGCTAAGTTTATAAGAAAACTTACACAACCATAAACAATAAGTATGTTTTTTCAAAAGCTCACTTCCAAAATACATAATTTCTAGAATTCCAGGATTCTGGTATGGGATACTTTTATAAATATGTTGTGGTAATAGGATGCTAAAGACATTCCACTGTACTCATTAAATTACTTTAAGAGGTATATTGATTTCTCAGTCAGTTTGAATCTAGCATTTTGATGTAGTTAAACTGCTGTTCCTGTTTTCTTAGATCATGTCTGTTTGCCTTTCACTCTCAGGCAACCTGTTTGGATGACCCAACATACTGCTGTTATTCTTAAACTAGTGAATGTCAAGCTTAATTGACAGCAACTTTACCTTCTATTCACAAAACCAGTTTTCCTGAATGGAGTAGAAGAAAGAAAGTGTAGTTCTTTTTTCCCCTTCTAGTAGGTCTTTTAATTCACATTCAGCAGACACTAACCTCTTAATATGTTGATTCCTCTAAAAACAGCCTTGCTTTAAAGAAATCCTATTTACCTTCATACACTAATAGGAATTGGGAAACTGCCCTCCCCTGCCCCCACATCATCCTTTCAGGCTGATAATGCAAAGAAAGACCTCAGACTATAGTGAGGATAGCTTTAGAAAGTTTTATACTGAATTATATTTGTGCCTGGAATAAAGTCCTTTGTATGTCATTGATTTTAAGCAATACAAACCCAAACCAGATCATTCCCCTAGCATTGTATAAATACCCAGAGATATTTGCCAGTAGATCCCTGCATTCTCATCTTGAGTCTTAGTCATGAGATGAGAATTAGCAAGGTAAGAACTTTTAAGTTGGCCTCTCAAATATCTGGACCCCATGGTTTTAACTGGAGGTAAAAGACTTCCAACTGTAAAAATATACTGAGTTTGGCATCTGTTGGGAAGAGACATGTGGAAAATGAATGTTCTCTTTTTCCATCCTATTAAATGGGTGTTAGTGTAGTATTTATTTGCTCAGAAATGGTGAAAACAAGATAAAGAGGACCAGGAACCACCAACTAACCTCTAGGAATATTTTTACCATGCTGTTCATTTAATATATTATAGCCTTTTAACTTGTTCAATGAGTGACATCTAACTAGAAATAACTTATATCTAATGATATTAGCATTCCTTATTTAATTTTTTAAAAATTTTATTTAAATCCAAACAACTTAAAATATAGTATTGTAATGGTTTCAGTACAGCCCAGTGATTCATCACTTACATATAATACCCGGTGCTCATCCCAAGTGCCTCTCTCAATGCCAGTCACCAATCCAGCCCATCTCCCACCCAGTACCCCTCCAACAACCCTCAATTTGTATTTAAGAATAGTCTCTTGTGGTTGGCCTCCCTCTCTGTTTTAATCTTATTTTTCTTTCCCTTCCCTATGTTCCATCTGTTTTGTTTCTTAAATTCCACACATGAATGAAATAATACAATATTTATCTTTCCCTGACTAACTTATTTTGCTTAGCATAATATACTCCAGTTCCATCTGCATTGTTGCACATGGCAAGATTTCATTCTTTTTGATCACAAAGTAATATTCCAGTGTGTGTGTGTGTGTGTGTGTGTGTGTGTGTGTGTGTGTGTAGTATGTATTTATACATTGTACGTTTATATACACATACCACATTTTCTTTATCCATTCATCAGTCAATAGACATTTGAGGTCTTTCCATAATTTGGCTATTGTTGATAGTGCTGCTGTAAACATTGGGGGTGCATATATCCCTTCGAATCAGCATTTTTTTATCCTTTGGATAAATACCTAGTCATGCAATTGCTGGGTCATAAGGTAGCCCTGTTTTAAATTTTTTTTTTATGGAGCCTCCATACTGTTCTCCAGAGTGGCTGCACCAGTTCGCATTCCCATAATTATGTTAGCATTTAAAC